>BMAO01021160.1:0-87618 GCA_019973975.1 Trichonephila clavata | reverse complement strand
TGGAAATTCAAAGTTTATTATTCTTTAACTTAACTCAGTGTCACAACAGCCTATGAGGTTCAAGGCCTACTGTGCCTATATCAGTATACGTGGCCATGGGCCTTGAAGTGCATCAGGTGGTCAGTCTGACGCAAAACCCCATGTGTTAAGCTCCCAAGTAAGCTTGATAATCATTTATCGATCCACTGAAGGGATGAAAGGCTGAGTTGACCTTGCACAGCCAAAGGTTTGAACCTCGGACCTGTGGTGTGGAAGCGCGATGCACTACCACTCAGCCACTTGGCTTCTTATTATTTACTGGAACATGTATTAGTTACAAAATGTGATTATTTTTCTATGGAAATTCTAATGGTATCAAATAAAATTATGTCATTTAGTTAAAGGGAAAACTATAAATCAAAAAGAGTTATTGATATAAAAATAAATACATCTATAATTGAAATCAATGACTCATTATCTTTTAAATAACTAAGAGTAATCCTTTCATGCATTAAACTAGTATGTAACATATTCCAAACTATTTAATTTTATTTTTAATAATTATATTACATATATTATTACACACATTATTGAAATTCGACTTATTAGAAATTTCTATTCATTAAAATTTTATTAACTCTTTATCAGAGCCATCATCATAATTATGGATCAAAATAACATAAGCAATTCATTCCCAAAAGAACTTAAACGTATTAATGTTTCAAACAGTAAATAAATAAAAAAAACATTTCTCAATTCCCCACAGTTATTCTGTGTCCTCAAAACTCAATAATTTCGTTTTTTTTTTAGCTAAGCTTCATTTCAAAGTTAATTATCTGGACGTGTCAAGGGTGCCATCAGAAAAAGATTATTGAAAAATATTTAGTGTCAAACTTTTATCCCATGTAATTCAACTATTTGTAACACGTGAATAAGTTTATTTTAGTTTTTATGAATATGAAGGAACGAAAATGTAGTTTGTCAGAATTTTTTCTCAGTCTCACATAGCGAAGGAATAAAACTTAAGTTAATTTATTTAATAATTTCTAACTAATTAATATACAAAGTTTTCTTGTGGATTAATTTAGCCTGAACTCAGGTTCAAAGACTCTTTTTACAAGATATCGATAAATGGATTAGAATATTTTCCCCAAGTGATGTTTTGTTTTTGAATTATAAAAACGGCTATTAAGAATTCGAGTCAATAAAGAAAATGAAATTAAGTAAAACCGTAATAGGGCTCATTTTTTCAGGGGAGATTAAAAGAATTTCTCGATTAGTTTAATTGTGAATAACGTTATTGCAATGCATAAGAAATTAATACATTCTGCTCTTTAAGTGAAAGCAAATGTTTATGGCGATCATTAATGTATTGAAGTATTTGTATTGATTCTCCATTACAGAAAAATAGATTATATAAGACTGTTTAATGAGAAAAATTATAAAACTTAATTACAATTATTATGAAAAAAGAAAAAAAATACCTAAAACTTAATATTTGTATTTTCGTAATGGTAACGAAAAATAACGTAGAACTAAAAAAAATGTATCTTAAATGTTCTAAATACACATTGTGACGATCTGGGAAATTTGATGAATAACCTGAGACTTATGAAATAATAATATTTATATATTTATTTCGTCTGCAGTTACTAATTACAATATATTTACATTTAGATACTAGTTATTTAAGCTATTAAAGCATCCGACTGGTTGCGACAACTTTTTTTTCTTTAAAAAAAAGAAGACATGGGGATTTTTTTGTTATTTTTAGATTTGTTTAGTGCATATTAAGAAAAATGTGCCAAAATTATAAAGAGAAAAATAAATTATTATTACTAAAAGGGAAAAAATAGGTAAAAATTGACAAAAAATAGCATAAGCGCGGTCCATTCTGTACCAAAGGTTTATGAACAAATTTTCAATTTTTTCAATCTAATGTGTTGCTATATTATTCATTTTTGAAATTACCCTAAGGATAAGAGATGTGTTCTTTTTTACAAAAACTAGAGCACTTTATCTCAGTTATAATATAAATTGCTTAAAAAAACAGTGATTATGTTCACATAAGGGATTGTAAATTTTGTAATAAAACAGTGATTGATAAATCTGAAAGTTAAAACAATTCTACTATTATACAGAACTTACAGAAAAAATTTCAGTTGATTATGTTTAAAACTTTTTGAGCAATCGCTGACCCTGTTTGGTTATTTTCAAAAAAATCACATTTGGAGTAAAATGCGTTTTAAAGTATGACATCTTGGTTAATGTAATGGCATCTTCTTTTTCTAAATCACTTGTAGTTTTTGTTCTAGCGAACGGAAAATGATAAACTTGGTATTTTTATAAAGCTAATAAGATGGCCCATAAAATAAAATCATAAAAGAAATTGCCAATTTTTGGCGAAATTCCCAATTTTAGGGCAGTCGGATCCCTTAAGTATTTCAATGCAACAGAACATTTTACTGGTGAGGGAGGAGGTAAAACACACAACGTCTGTTTTCGAGTGCTGCCAGCGATCTGATCTCTCCACTCTCTTGGGGTGGGGCATTCCTTCTTACACCTCGAATTTAACTCCAGGTCTGACTCGCAGGTAGACTCCAGCTGTTATTTTTCCCATGGCAATCGGAAAGCCGAACTTGCAGCTGCGCGGAGGGAAAATATTACAACGTAAATAAAACAAATAGAAGATATCGATTTATTATACTAAGAAATAAGTTCGTAATTTAAATATTAAATATTAATTATTAAGTTATGTGCTAAACAAAACTGTTATATCCTAGGATTATTCTAACGTACATAACATTAGGAAAACAAATTTGAATGAAGTTTATTTGGACTGGATACTCATTACTTAATACTGAACCCAATTTTAAACGTGGCCGTGGAAGAATAGTGGTTATGGTCATGAACTTGTGGCCGACGTGTCTTGAATTCGAGAACTATTTGTTGTTGTTGTTGTCGTGTATGACAAAGTGCAAAGGTGTATATAACAAAATAAAGATATAGTCAAATATTGCCAAAGGTGTGAATCAGTGCCTTGGTAACATCCATGGCACGATCCGAGTATAGGATATCCATGCTGTATAGTCATTGTCTATTTTAAAAAGGGCACTAACAATGGAAGGACAGCTAAAAAGGTGTTTGGAATCCAGTTGCGTGCCTGGGCAGTGACAGCATTCCACATATGATCTGAATCCATCCGGCAGAATCTTCATGCCCTTAAAATGCTTTGTCCTTAGTCTGGTTATTGTTGTTGTAATTTCTCGACTATAAATTTATTCTAGCTGCGAGAATTTTATTCGTGGGTTTGAGCAGAGCTTTTGTTTTGCGACTGCGTTGGCAATAAAGACCGTAGTCAATGAAGTTACAGGTTCAAGTGTTCTGGCTTCATTGGCAAGGAAATCGGCCATCTCGTTCCCTTCGATGTCAACATGGGCCGGGATCCACTGGAGGGTGCATGATTTGCCCAATGCACCAATTGAAAATAAAAGAGAATTGATTTCTTGGGTAAGTCCCATTTTTCCTTTCTTGATGGCTTAAAGAGCAGATCTACAATCGGAGAGGACAATGATGCCGTTGGAAATAGTGAAATCTGTCCATGTAAGGTAAATATCTAGGGCGGTCCTAATTGCTATGAGCACACACGTGAAGTTGGAAGCAATTCGCCCTGCGCTTTGAAGTTGCTTTATCTGGATATTTAAGAAAGACACCAGATCCACCCTTATTGTGCACTCTGAGTCTGAAGAACCGTCAGTTCGAGAACTAGTGTCATTTCCTAGTAGAAGATCCACCTACAGAGGAGTTGATGCATGCTAAATCTATCTGGGTTCAACTGTCTTCCCTTTTGTATGGTGTGAAATTTAGAAAGGGCAAAGGTGCCAGCTGAGATGTCATCGTCGCTCGAGCGAAGTTCGTCGCCAAAAGCCCTCGTGTTGTCTTATGTGACGTTAATAAACACTCACTCAGTTTTTTAAACTCTCCATTTATATTATACTAGCTGGTACACCCGTTCTTAGAACGGGTGATTTGGAAATTGAACAATACAGATTGAAGGATAGAAAAAAATTTTAATGGTGTTAATTTTATGTGAATTGCAATTTTTTAAAAAAAGCTTTTTCCACATCTCAGTTTAACAAAAATCACATTTGTTAAATTTTAAGTCTAGGTCTAACAGCTGATAAAAAGCATTTTTTTAAATTATAATGCCCCGTAACTCCCTTGTGGGTCAACTTTCGAAAACATCTTACTAAGCTGATTTCTGCACAGTTAAAGTAACATTGTTACGAATTTTGTGCAATGAATGCTTAAAATTGTGTAAATAATTTATATCTGGATGTGTAATACGTTAATATTACTTTCTGTTGTATTTATTTTGTTAAAATTGTAATATTCACAAGCAACGCCGTTCCATACATTATAATGGCAATCCAATGGAAACATAGCGAAATGTTGGAGATAGAGCCCAGTTTGCATCATTTTTGATGACCATGTTGGCAACTTGGCGATTGATTGAATGGTACAGAAGTTGATATGCTGTACTGCCACCTGGTGGGGAGCTGCAACAAAGGTGTAGCAAAAAAAAAAACATTTTTTCACAGAAAAATACATATACACTCAAGGTCCATAAATTAAGGAAAATGAAGTTCAGACAAAGAAAGAGACAGAAGCAAAACAAATTTGACTTATTTGTAAAGTCTATTTATTAAACAAAAAGGTATAGAGCAAAAAGATGTTATATGTTTGACATAATTAGTAAAAATTGTGATTTTTACTCCCTGGAGCAAATTTCAAAAAATAACCTATTTACAAAAAACAGTATAACATGGTTAGTATGATGGTTAATACGGAGTATGTCTCCCGGACGATGCAATACAGGCCTTAAAATGCCTACGCATGCTGAGTATCAAATTATCAATCTGATCTTGGGGAATATTACACCACTCATCAAGCAATGCCTTCCGAAGTTCCGGTAGACAGGTGGGAGGGGGTTGACGGATTGCAATTCGTCGGTCAAGCATATCCCACACATGCTCTATTGGATTCAAGTCCGGTGAGTATGCCGGCCAATCCATACGGGTGATATCATCCGATTGAAGGAATTCGTCTACAATGTTTGCACGGTGAAGACGGGCGTTGTCATCCATAAACAGAAATTCAGCACCCATGGCGCCCCGAAACAAACGTACATGTTGTTCCAGAATGAAATCCCGATAGATGTGGCCTGTCATCGTTACACTCTGAACATGCAGGTCATTTCTGGAACCAAGAATAATTCCTTCCCAAACGAGCCATCCTGCACCACCATAACGGTGTAGTTCAATGGTGTTCTCTTGGTGGTAACGGGTACCTGGCGCTCTCCATGTGAAAGTCCGGCAAGAATCAGACTGCAAATTAAACCTGGACTTGTCGAAAAACATTACATAAGACCACTGTTGCGGTGTCCACAATGCATGCTCTCTACTTCAGGTTAATCACAGGCGACAGTGAGTTGCGGTAAGGGGAACACATCTGACAGGCCTACGAGCATATAGACCGGAGGTTCCCAAACTTTTTTGTGTCATAGACCCTTGCCATGTTTTTCGATTTGGGGTAGACCCCCTGTTTAATATTGAATTTTTGAAAATTTATCAACTTAACTGTCTTTTTGACAGCTGGTACTACTACTTTAAATGAATTAAATTTCTAACTGTAATGAAGTATAGTGATTAAAATTTAAAAAGCGCATGTTAAATAAATTAAAAGTTAATTAATACATAAAATAAATGTTAAATAAAATAAATAAATGAATGATTTTAAAGGGAGGGACGAGTCTGGTACTACAATAACAAATTTTCCACATTTGGTTTTGATATTGTCAGTTTTAACCTTAAACCTCTTATGTTAATAATGTTAAGTTTTTCTTTTTTTGTTTTGGAGATGGCAACCGCACTGCTTTTCAGTAGGAAAAACGAATAAAAACGTTCTCACGATATTTCATAATTCGAGACAAATAATAAGTTTGACTTTTCATAGCAAAAATTGCTGATATCCGTTTCCAAACTTTAAGATCTTCGTTAGTGAAAATTACAATCAGTTCCTATTGTAATGGGACATTTATTTTCAATGGGACCATATGAATTCATTGCCTACTGTGGTATTACCATAGTCAAAGCCTTCTCAAACCTAATTTCAAAATCTGAATTAAACGCATTTAAATGTTGAACGTAGGTTAAAACGCCCTGACAGATTGTGACATTCTACGAAAATTCGGGACCTCCAGTATTAAACTTCTTTAGCTTAACTCCGGAAATAAATGCAAAAATGGATCTTGTTTTAATAAAATTTATGCAGTCCCCTTGTAAGTGGAAATTAACCCTATTAAATTTAGTAAATACATTTGTTAAATAGATAAAATTTAGTTTCCACTTGATTAAATTTTCTTTTAAATTTAAAGTCACGATCTAGTTTATATAATAAGAGCCACTATCATTCCTCATTCGGCGTTGTAACTCGGGGGTGACCTGTGCTGTAACATCTACTCACATTACCATCATCTTGGAATCGTTGCCAAAGCCTGGAGATGACACTCTGGGCGATTCCAAGTTCCTCGGATACTTCCAGCTGGGTACGTCCGATAATTCTACTGCGTAAAAAATCATCCAAATGCTTCCTTTGTGCCATAACTATGCGGTTATTGCATTGAAAGGCTTTTAAAGTGCTTCTGAACAATTTTACTTCTTTGCCACCATTCCTTATATACCCCTCGCCTACACTCTCGTCATTGTGACGTACTATCCGCGCCATCTGGTGGTTTCCTGTAATTTGCATATTTTTCTTCAAGATGTGTGTGATAATTTTACAGGTGAAAATTTTATTTTAGAGTTCAATTTCTGTGTGATTCTGAATTATCCTTAATTTATGGACATGAGCGTATATGCCAATTTTCATAGTGATCGGTTGAACGATGTTAGAGGGAAGAGAGGTCACAACACACCCACGCACACACATATACAAACATCAATTTATATATATATAGACTATCATTTGCTATTCTTCTCTTAAGATTTTTTCTACATCTCGCTCAATAAAAGAATCTTTTATTCAATTTTGTTTATTAATAAAAATATATAAATATTTTTAAAACAAAATCCAAAATCAATAAAATGTTAGGTAGAAATCTTAAGCCTATTTTAAAATAAATACAATCAATACTTTTGTACAATGTCTCTACGCTTTAGAGTATTTGTTTCTATTTTTTACATATATTTTTTTTTTTTTACAACTATATTTCATGATATTTGTGTATGGAGTTTTTATTTTTCAAATTGCATCAGAGTGAAGGAAAAATAATAGAAGTATACCTGTGATTTCTGTAGTTCTTGTAGATAAAAATCCGCGCTAATCGATCTGAAAGAGAAATGGGCCTTGAGTTTGTAACGAAGCAAACTTCCACAGAATTTGCTTCCTTTTGTAAGAGCGAGGGTGAAAAAAACAATATATTCTTTTAGTTGCAAACGGATCGTATCTTTTAAGGTTTCAAAAAAGGAAAAAGAGGCAAAACTAACAAAATCCCGTAAGAGTTATCTGTACAACAAAAGATTAACTTTGGTAATTTCTCTGCTTGTGTAGATAGAAACAGAAGTTTTAGATATTCCTTCACTTCTCCTTGTAAACTTCCAGTTGGGATTCACAGTTATTTTCTCCTTTTTTTCATTCTTTCTACGCTAGAATTCTTTGATTGTTTGTATTTGGATAGTTGCTTTTTATTTTTGAAACAATAGAAGGAACTTGATTGACGACGATGATGGTGGATTGGATGTGTGCTTTTCAAAGGTCCAAGTGCGAATGGAAACGTTTCATTTGTGTAGTCCAGAGGTTATTAAGCTTTTCGAGTTGGTGACCTCATTTTTAGTAGAAAATTTTATGCTACTCCATAAACATTGCGCAAAGTGTACGCACGTTTAGGTAGTTCTATATGTGATATATTTGTAGTATATTATTGTTTTTTATCAATAAATATTTACAATTGAATGAATATAATGGTATAACCGACTTGGCTGGCCAAACCCGTGGTTATGGTTAAATTAAAACACTCGTATCTGGCATATTCAGGGCCTTTGGCAAACTAACAGCAACATGTGCAAAACAAATAAAATAAATGGTCTTTTTTTACTTAAGTCTAAATATTCTTTGTTTTTTTTTGTTTTCTTATCTTGATTATATTTTAAGTACAATGTGTTAAACCTATTTGTTAATGGTGAACAAGTTATTTTATGCAAAGAGATACTTAAGAAAGGGTCACCAACTCGCCAAATTTGGTCGCCAAATATAATGCCAACTTTGCTCTATCGGCAGTAATTCGCGAAATTTTGATTGAAACGCCATTATGATGTAATGGGTAGCGTTGATTGCAAATATTACAATTTCTGTCATAAAATAAATACAAGAGAAAGCAATATTAATGCATATAACATCCAAATGTAAATTTGCATTACTTGAAGCATAATTACTCAGCTTTCATAATAATATATATTTTGTAAAGCTAAGAATTTGTTCTATTCTATAAAAATAAAGCACACATATTTGGGCTTTATTTTTTTTTATCTAAATCAGTCATTTCAATGTCTTCGGATATCTTATTAGTTACGTTAAATTAGTAGATACATTAATAACACACCTATATATAAAATTGAATATACTATTCAAAACTTGTTGTTCATTCCTGTAATTGATTCACGATCTGCTTAAGTTTTTTTAGAAATTCTGTTATGTAATATCGCAATTACAAAACAATTATTGCAATAAGCTGAACAATATTTGGTATGATTTTTATTGATAAGATATTTGGTTTAACTCATTTGTTAACTCAACGCTTTCGATTTTGACTGACATCTTCATGGAACGCAGGATTACTAACAGCAATATTGCTGTTATTCTAAAAAACAGTTGAAAATACCTCTATCGCACAATGGGAACAATTTTTATATTCTTCATAGATTTGCACCATACAATGTATACGTTACTTTGACAAAAAATATATATAAATCTCCTTAATTTTCAACCATTAAAGTGTCTACGACAATATGGTTTTGGGCACAAATTATTGTGTCAATATCATCTGCAAGCATCTACTATTATCTGTAATCATCTACTTTTATGTATTGTTTGCTTCATTGACTCTTTATACGTTATTCGGCAATGTCGTTCTTCTGGAGTGCGAAGTTGATCTAGCTTAAGTACCAATTCAGCCAAACGGGGAAAAAACCGAGTTAGAAAGGATAGACCTTGCGGATAGCTTATTGTTACGAAGGATCTTTTCACACATGCGCTCTGCTAGTAAATTTGCGCTGACTCTAGTTAACTCGACATCTTCCATCCCTTCTCCTACCTTTCCTTAGTCGTCCATCCTTCTTTATTTTCACTACACTTATATTTAAATAGTAATGTTAATTTTTATCTTCGTCGTGGTTCCTTCATAGAATCGTACATTACCATATTTAGCAGCTTAGTACAGTACCGTCAAAGTTCAGTTGAGAGAAAGTCAAAAATTTATTACAATTCAAGCATATTTCTAAATTTTTGACCTAAGCAAACGAGGTTTATTATGTATTCAAAGAAAAAAATATATCAAAAATTTATGTTCTATTTTAAATAAATTGAAATACATTGTGGTTCTGCAATGGAATATGATATTAACGAATATATTACATATGCGCGCGAATTATAGACATATGCGCGCGCACGCAATTTTTTTTTAAGTACTTCTAATATTGTCCACATTTTTTTAAGTCTTTGAAACATGCAACTTCATTGTACCCATCGAATAATTTTAAGGTAATAGATTCTAATATAGTTTATGCAAATGCAAATACATTTTTCTTTAAAAATAGTATCGAATGGATCATGAGGTTATTTTTAGTGTAGTTTAAAAATATAAACTAATTATCAATGCAGTACATATAAATTAGTTATTACTGAATGTGAGCTTATTTATATTGAAACACTCTCAAGACTAATTTATTTCAAGCTAAAACTAAATGTACGGATTTCAAGTATATATACAAATGTTTGCTGAATTGCGATTTCTAATGAATATTTTAAAATGCACGATTTTTAAATGAATATATAAAACTGCACATCTTTTTATTTTATTAAAATATGCTCCACTTCTTCAATACAGTTTACTCAACGAGATTTCTATGCATAGATGCCTGCCTTAAAAAATTTCTGATCTTTAGAATCAGTAAACTATGATATGGGAATTTTTCAGACTGCCTTAATTTTCATATTGTTTTTAATACGTAAAAAATTGTTATAAGAGTTTAAAAAAATGAAAGTCGATTGGACGACATAAATTGTTAAAGATTGTAGGAAATATAGTTCATATGTTAACCTAAATGATGTATCTATGTCTTAGATACATTATTTTATTTGAAGAACTGTTTTTCAAAAAAACATTTCATCGAAATATCAATGATGCACACCAAAACCTTTTTTTTTACACGGTAGATACGTTTCTCAGAAAACCATTAAAAAAATACATGCGACATATGGTAAATTTGGGGCTATGTTCCATAATTTTAAAAAATCGTGTGAATTGAAAAATCTCTAAATATTTTCCCAAAAAATTGTGTAGAAAAAAAGTAATAATAAAATCCATGTTACATATTTATAAAATAAAAATATTTCATTTATATTTTTAAAAAATCTAAATTAGTGTACAGTGAAAGCTTACTTTTCCGGACATGCCCCATATGAAATGTCAAATTGAAATTAGAAGAATAAAACTACTAAAACAACCAATCATCGCTACTTGGTAACAAGCATGCACGTTTCTTATGAACTAGATAAATATGCTATTATCAGTAGATATGTTAGATTTGTCTAGGACAACGGTCGGTTTTGTGTCAAAAGAACAATTTCGTTCGTAATTATCCGCCACTGTTTGTTTTTTGTATTATTCTTGATATCCCGCTACACAAAACTTATGACTACGCTGAAATTTTAACGCACACTTTCTGTCAAGATCATGGGTAAGAAAATATCGTTTCATACTTGTAGCAAATTTCAAGCCTTTTCGAATTAAATTAGCAGTTAATAGATGAATATCACCTTCGACTTCGTCATTATCGACTTCTTTATTATCATAAACCGTCATAAATTCGATCAAAACGTCTTCATCCAAAGAGAACGAATCCCCAATCTTTTAGAAATGCATGCTAGAACAAAAAACTCGTGTAAAAAAAGAGTTGTATGTAGTAGCACACACAAATGTTTCAAGGGTCCATGGTCGGAATCCCCCAACTCGTATCATACCTCAAGACAACACCAATTGATTCTTCTGATTTTGTCGATTTTGTTAGCAAAAAACAAATCATTTAATTAATAATTAGCATTAATTAATAAAATAAATTGTTAATTACAGGTACTTATTTAAATTTTACGTGATATATATATATATATAGGATTATCATCAATCGGAAAAAAAATTCAAAGGCTTGGGGGGGGGGGTCCGGACTCCCAGGACAACCCCCCTTGTGTGCGTCACTGGTTGTATGTATTTCCAGAATATTTAAATTATGAAAAAAAAGTATTGAAAAAAATAGTGCATTTATATATTTAAAACACAATACATTTTTTTATCTTTCACTCAAAAAAAAATTTTCTTTTTCAGTGGGCAACGAACTATATAAGTTCTAAAATTTCAGTGAGTATACAGCAAACATTTTAGAAATGATCTAATCATTTTTAGTCTAAAAAATCATCACACTCACTCGACCTTTCAACAAGTCTCTTCGCAAAACTAAATCTATTTCACGCACCAATTCTTTCCTGATCCCCTATTTCTGTAAGAAATTGAACGAAAAAAATTTCCCCAAATCCTGAGGCAATGTAGAAGAATAAGAAAACCAAGCGAGCTTCCAATAGAGTAATTCAATGTACATTGAAAAATAGTAGGGAAAACAATGGTAAAAGCTACAATTCTTCGACAGCGTATGGAAGTAATTTTTCTTGATATATGTCACGTCTTTAAATCTGACTATCTTTGAAAAACGCAAAAAATTACTAGTATGGTAAAAAAAATTTAATTGAAGAGCCAAATCCGCAGATCGAATTTATTCACCTTTTTACAAACAGTTTAATATTCTTTAAGAGACAATGTCAATTATTACCAATTAAATCAAATAAAATTTCAAATAAGTAATTATTATATAATGGGTGCATATATTTTTATTTTCCATAAAATATGGCATGTAATGAGCACCTATGCTTTCAAGCTGCATTATTTAATTTTTAGGTATATTCGCCATTTAACACACTCCCTCCTTTATACGAAGAAATCTGAAATGTACTTATGCAGTGCTCTTATGTAAGGAAGTCATTTTTTCCAGGTATTATCCCAGGCTTTCAAAAAATAGAATGCTTTTATAATTACAACTCTTATATATCATTTGATTAAAATAAACAACATTTCGATACATGTAGAAGTCTTAATTTCTTTATGCTAATTTTTTTTTAGTTTTAAAGCTGTCATTTTTATACTCTGCGTATAAAACGCACCCTTAAATTGCAATCTCATTTTTTGTGTTAAAAAACCGCGTTATACACTGGACTTAAGGTATTTTTTTTCTAATAATGACAAGCTTGACTTATAATTCAAAGACACGTAGTCAAAATAGACGTTTAGAAAAATAATAGAATAAAATGTCAGATCAAAAATTAAAAATACATCAAAAAATTACAAACGTTTCACAATAACTATGGTAACAAAACTGCGAAGAATATCGAATAGAAATATGGAATATATGAAAAAAATAATGAAAAAATATGAAAAAATAATGAAAAAATATTGAGTTTCAGTTATACCTGTTATATCTGCCCAACTTTGCAGAGCTACTAAAAGTAAGAAAAATAATGTACATTCTTGTTGACCTAACTTTGAAATAACAATCAAAGGTTTGAATTCAACACAATTATGCAAATGTTCATCTAAAATTCCTTCAGAATCTTAAAAGATATCGTAGTGGTTTAATAATTCATTCACACTCTTTTCAACGTATCTGGTGTAACGATTTGAAAGGATGCTAAAATGTATATCTTAAATTTATCAACATCAATTGATACTGGGGAAGCAAACACATGATGTTTGATGTAACCCCAGAAAAATAATCGCTCGTTGTGATTTCAGGATTTTCGAAGGTTGTTGTGAAGAGCATAAGTCCTAGAATTTTTGGTCGTTTTTGAAGAGCAGCAATTTGTCATTTAACTATCCACGAACAGCTAAGTGGCATTGAGTTGGTGTACTATCCTGCTGTTCATTGAATTTACCAGATTCTTTATCTAACTGTGGCAAAAATAAAATTTGAAGCCATATTTGTAAAATAACAATGCCATCTTCGCAATCTGTTATGTTTGATTTCCAACAAACAAGGTTTCATTTTCTCTATTTTCTTGTAATAACCTTGCATATTCATTTAGGTATACACTGTATTTCTACTTTAAAATAGTCTTGTTATAAAGCGTATCTGGAACATAAATATAGCTTATACCTTACGATATTAGTAATGTAGATTAAAAATGGTCCAGAATCCAGGTAAAAATTAAAAATGAAATGGTCCAGAATCAAAAGAATCATCATCATCATTTATACTAACTTAACTTAGAGTTAATTTAAACCAAACTAATTTTTCCCATCAATTCTAAACGAAGTATAATTCCATAAAATCCTTGTACCTTTTGTAACATTTTATTAAAACAATAACAATTTTAAGCAATCTATAATGAAAAAGTTTTAGATTGTAATAAGTTAATCATCCACAAATCAGATTATGATCATACCTGGAAGCCACATACTATGGGGAAAACAATACACACAGGTCGTAATTAGTCTTACAAATAATCAATGTCACTCGACCATTGTTAAAAATTACAAGGTCATTCACAAAAAAACCCTCGAGTATCTGAATAGTGCGATGTTAATTTCCGCTCAATTATTAACTCCAGTGGCTTAAAGATAGCGTGCCCGTTTCATAAGCCCAAGGTTTCGGGTTCGACCCCGGCTGGAGTCGATAGATTTTCCCAATGTGAAAACCGTAGGCAAGCATGTCATATGATTATGTGGAATGTAAAAGATCTTTTTAGTATTAATATGACCTTGGTACCCATAACGAAGTTCAATCAAGGCAATATTTAGTATTTGACGAGAGCTTAAATTAAAAATTAATGCAAGCTTCCAAATTTGGTGAAGAGGATGCCCCTAGATGGTGTCCCCATGAAATGGACACCATCTAGGGACATCATCACCTGAATTACCATTTCTGTAAGGTTAAATTGCTAAAATGCAACCCATTGGGAAAAAAATATTTACTCACTCGTTCAAAATTGCGAGGTCCGTCGCCAATAGCTTTCATGTTGTTTTCTAGTGTGACGTTAATAAACACTTTCTTACAAATCAAGTAGCTGGCGTGGCAGTCGAATGGTCACTATCTTGAGTTCATGGTCATTATTGATACTATTAAGTTGTGAGTTCGAGTCCGGTACCATGCAAGACATACCGTATATTAGGGCTGATCTATCGAGGTTCAATGCCCTAACGTTGGAATGATGTGGAAGTTGAGAGAGTAGGTGTCCAGTTCAGTTTTTGTCCTTGCCTTTTACTTTTATAAAAATTTCATCGTTGAAAGTTCACAAAAATTTATTCAAATAATAATGGAATATAATAAAAACAGAAAGTTATTACATATTTATATAACACTGTCAGTTTACTCGTATAACACAGTCCAAACAGAGAAAAAAATGACCTCATGACTGTACAATGTAATAAACTTAGGAAATAAAAACATGTGATTTATATACACTGCTGGCAACCGTAAATGCAACACCCTGAAGAAAGCACGCAAATAACATGAAATTTACAACATGCATTAGCGGAGGTGAGATATGCAAATGATTAGAATTTTAGCGCAACACACATCACGCACGCCTGTAGCACAACCTCAAAGTGCTATTTAAAGCTTGGAGATTTCTACGATTTCAAGTTCGGAAATAGTGTTTTTCTTGTGGTTTTTTCAAAAAACGATCAGTTATGTCTCGTAGAAAACATCTATCAGCTTTTGATCAAGTATCCGAGTTCGAGAGAGGAAGGATAGTGGACTACCGAGACTGAGGATTATCTTTCAGGGAAATCGGTAGTCGTGTTGAACGAAACCAAACAACTCTAATGCGGATATGTGACCGCTGGATGCAGGAGGGTACGACGGACCGAAGTGGTCGATCGCATCCACCTCAGTGCACCGCTTCACGTGAGGACAGGCAAATTGTGCGCATGGCAGCGATGGATCGCTCAGTCCCATCACGAACCATAGCACAGCACATTGAGTATGTAACGCATCATTCAGTGTCTGCACGTACCATTCGACGCCGTTTACAGCAGAGTGGTCTGTCCGCAAGACATCCATTGCTTGGTCTACCTTTGATGCAGAACCACAGACGTCTCCACCGCCAATGGTGCGATAAAAGAAGGATGTGGGTGGCAGAAAGGAATGAAGTTGTCTTTACTGACAATTCACGCATCTGTCTGCAACACCACGATGGTCGGATTCGAGTCTGGAGACACCATGGGGGTAGGATGCATAACATCTCCATTCTGCACCGCCCCACTGGTCCTGCACCGGGTATTATGGTATGGGGCGTTATTAGATATCACTCTCGAACTCCTCTAGTACGCATTGCCGTTACTTTAAGCAGCCAGCGCTACATCTACGAGGTGTTGGAGCCAGTTGTCCTTCCTTACCTTCAGTTCTTGGCCACAGCCATATTTCAACAGGATAATGGGCGACCACACGTGGCACGCATTGTCCAAAGGTTCTTCGTCAATCCCCAGATTGAATTGCTTCCCTGGCCGTCTCGCTCTCCGGATCTTTCGCCAAAAGAAAACTTGTGGTCCATGGTTGCTCAACGATTGACCCAGATTACACCCCCAGCTGCCTCAACAGATCCCCTTTGGCAACGTGTGGAAGCTGCTTGGTCTTCTGTACCCCAAGAAGACATCCAAAGTCTCTTTGAATCAATGCCGAGGCGTGGGGCAGCGGTGATCTCCAACAATTGTGGCTACTCTGGCTACTGATTCTGGCAGGAACCACACTTTTCACAGAAGTCTATAAATTTAAGCGCTTTATACATGGTCAACATGTTACCTACAAAATAAATTTTCTTGTGCTACCTCTTGTCTTTCTTGGTGTTGCATTTACGGTGGCCAGCAGTGTATTAAGATGTCCAAGATCGTAGTTTTCACTATCAAGATAACTAAGCATTTACTATATTTCAGAAAACTAAATGTATTACACTAACGTTTTACAGTAGATTTTAGTATAGTACGGGAGAGAGATAAATTCTTACTTTTCAGTGTGAGGCTCCGACGTTTTTCTTCAAATTGCTTTAAAAATTCAATTTAATTTTGAGCAACGTTATTCAGTTTTTTTATCCAAAAATTGATTCGTAAGAGCTATCAAATAAAATATCAAAGTTATTATAAGTATAAAATTATTTTATTTACAACGAGTTTCACATATGAAACTGCAGCAGATGGGAAAATTTTAATGTATATATATTGAGAAGGAGACTGCCTGTTGTGAAAATATCAATATTAAATTACCTTTCAAAAGAAATATTTGTTAAGAGAAAATACGGTTTTATGTTAACCAAAGAATAAAGTTAATATGTGTGTGGAATTTTTCTAAAATGTGAGTAATGAAATTCAATTCCTAAGTCATTTCTCTGGAATTGAAATTTTATTTAAAAACTTATTTTATTTTTGAATTGCACAAAAAAGCATTGCATATAGTTTATTAAAAGGCGACCGAAATATCAATATTAAATGTAATAAAGAGAGATGATTAAATACGAGAAATGCATCTGTTTGTAGCCGCGTTTAGAGAGAGAGAATATATTTTTAATTTAAAAAATGTTAAACTAGTGAAAAAATAATTTATTTTTTTCCCTTTGAGAACTTTTTTCACGAATGGATATATTTATTTTATTAAAAATGTTTCACTTAAATACTACGAAATACACAAATAAAAGTAATCTAACAATCGTATTAATTTTAACTTTAAACTAAAAACTATTCATCGGATTCTTATTTGTTGCAGGAATATTTAAAAAATTCTTATAACATTTCATATATTTTCAGCGTCTAAGATTACCACTTTAAACTTGAATTTATTTTTTGATGTAATTCCTAATGCTCAAGAATTTGAAGCAACAATACTCATTTGCCAGTTATTACTCCTAAACTTTATATTTTCACGAATATCTCACAAAATGTAATTTATCCAATTTGGTTTTAGAGGAAAAGAAATTATTCGAGAAAATATATTAAACTAATAATCCAGGAAATGAAACGGCCGTTGAAATGTTTTCCAGAAAACAAGAAACGTTTTTTTTATTTTTTTCATTTTAAATTTCAATGCATCTCTTCTGTTTAAAGTATGCATTTAAAAGATTTCTCTTTTTGTGTTACTTTACATCAACGCATATTTTATTCTATTATTCATTTGGTTGTGATGCTATTATTTTAATGATATATTTGCTTTATTTTTTTAAAAAAAATAACTCTCTATTTTACATTTATTTTAAAGTTACTTATCACAATTAGTAATGCTAGTGCTAAAAGCTACATTTAAGTTTTTCTTGAGCTCTTAAGTTGAGCTTTCATCAATAAATAATATTTTATTTTTAAAAAATTCTGATTATTTTATTTTTTTAAAAATAGAAAACTTTTGAGTAGAAATTTCAAAATTTTAAATTTTATTTTATGTAAAAATATTACATGCATTATATAATTTAAATTTAAATATTTAATACAATCTTAGGGATAATTTATAATCCAGAATACTTTACGAAGTATGCTGTGATTTTTGAAGTTAAGACTAGACGCTAATTGTAAGTTAGTTTTAAACTGAAAAAAGAATAGTAAACATATATTTTATATATTTTTTAATTAAAATGAATTACTGCATAACTAATTCTAGATTACAACTGACACTTTATTGTGTATTTTTAAAATTTGCATATAAAAAATAGGTGTTAAAAATCAAAACAAGTTAATTACTGTCTGGTAAATACATCATATAACAAAAGGATTTTTCAACAATATAAAAAGAGGAAAATTAATTTTATGAATAAGTATATATTTTGAGTTATATCATTATTATTACTCTTCTCGCATGCATTAACACGGCAATTATAATAGATTTACATAAGTATATAATTTGCATCATTATAATTTGCATCATTATAATTTATATACGTTTAAATTAGAATAATACATATTATACATGGTTTAAATGTAATATGTGAGGTTGAAATATAAGCCTCATTGTGCGGTGCCATTTTTCATAAAACAAATTTATTGCCCAAAGATATTATTAAGCAGACTTGGTTCATTTAAATTTGAATGAGTTTGTAGTGTGGTACATTTAACAAAATTTGTTAAAATTGCTTCCTGAAAAGGAAAAAAAAGTTTTCTTAACCTAAAACAGGAATTAACATACAGTTCATAAAGTAAATTAGGAATTGTTCTCACATTATTTTTTAGAATGACGAAATGTAATATTTTATTACTAATAGACTAAAATAAAGTTAAATTATAACTTATAGGTTTTCATTTGGTAAATCATGCAGAAAACCTTAAATCAGATAAAAAAGAGTGACAAAACATAAAAGAAAGCTTAAAAGATAATCCTGTGCAATTACGAACATAAAACGACTTAAATCTTCCTAAAACCGAATCCTTTGCGCAACATCTGTAACTTCAAAAATATATTAAAATATTTCATTATTTTCCTTCAAGATTTTCTGTACCTGAATGTAAAATTAGAGAGAAATATTTCTTTATAATTGAACTTCATTCACTAAAATAGGATTTTTTTACCGAAATTAAATTCAAATAGTTTTCTCTGTAACAAAATGTCTAAGGAGTGAGTATAAATTTTTTCATTGGAAACAGCTCAATAGGAAAAACGGGGCATTGTAAATGATTCGTATATTTTTATATTTATTTCAAGTATTTAACAGTTACTTGTCATTGTTTGTTGAATCTTAATTAAGTTGTAATTTTTGACATGTAAATCAAATATATTCCTAGTTTTTTTTTTCTTTTATTGTTTTATCAATAATTATCCTAATTTGAAATTGCACTCAATGACTTAAAAATATTTTTTTCCTTGTAAATTTAAATTTCATAATTTAAAATACAAAATACTAGGGCACTTCGCAGGGTATTTCATGATGTTGTGAGGTTAACTATTGGTTTTAAGTTACTGAAATCGAAGTTCTGGTACTGTACTAATGATCATACAGTAAAGTTTTCTTATAGCTCTTGCCTCTTGATTTAAAACGAAGAGGACTTTAATTTCTAAGACAAAAGCCTATTTATCGCTTATGCACTCCATAACCCTCTCCCTCAGAGTCGATTCTAGCTAAAACCGTTTTTAGCGGATCTCTTTTCAAGAAAAGAAACGAGCTCACCCAATGTCAAGTCTGCAGGTCTAAGGTTTTAAAAATGAGATTTTTTATTAACCTTTTATGAACTTCACTTGCATATAACAGAATCTTTAAACTCAATTATTACCCACTTTGAAAGGTCAGATAAATTCGAAATTTTGCTCATTTGTCCAGTACCGATGACAATACAATAATTTAATAATTTTTTTCCATTGTCCTGATTAGGATCATCAGAATTAACGATTTCCCGTTTTCAAACCCCATTCCGCATCTTTTGACTAGTTTCAGATCCCATTTCCAGATTTGGCGACTGAAACATTAAGTTACAATTTAGTTCGATTAACTATAAAAGGGTGTTTTTTAGTTCCTTTAAACAATAATTTATTATCTATAACATCTCCATTCTTTTGGGAGTCAATTTCTGCAAAACTCGTACTAAATGTGGATCTGTATTTTTAAAAAAAAATCATACCAAATTTCTGGTCTGTAGATCCAATAAACGAAAAACAAGATTTTTTAGCTGTAATGCCCCTTAACTGAGCTCTAGGAATCTATTGCAGCAAAACCTGATTAGAGGATATCTACTAAACAAAAAAGAGTGCCTGCTAAACTTCAGGTCTGTAGGTCTAATAGAATTCAAAATTGGGAATGTTCTTACCTGTAACTTCCCCGTAACCTCCTTGTATGGATTTGATTTCCACAAAACTCTATTTGTGGATCACATCTCAACAAAAGAAACAGGTTTACTAAATTTCTAGTCTGTATGTGTCTTATATATCTTAAAAATCGAAACTTTTCCCCATAACGCCGTCTTAACATCCCCTGGGAGTTGATTTACGTAAAACCCGCTCTTGAAGAATCTCTGCTGAACAAAAGGAACGTGCCTGACAAATTTAAAATCTGGATTTCTAATAGTTGTGGAGATCTTGTAATAATTGGGTCTAGACTTACTAATATTTTCAGAGAGACTTAATTTATTTAGTACATTTATACATTTAGAGAGTACATTTACCTTTTGCGCCTGTTCTCGGTAACTCTTATTTCTTTAGAACCTTATTACGAGATTATTTTATTCCAATATTATTTTATATAAAGTTACAGCTATCTCAAGTCTTATAAACACTCACATATCGAAATATAGTTAGACTCTATGGGAATATCGCTACAATCACCAGGGACGTCTTAAGGCATGGGACAACTGGGCCCGGGCCCATGGCCTTACCCTCGGAGGGGTCTCGTTTCGTTCTCGACTCTGTCTTAATCAGATCATGATCCGGATAATTTTAATGGTAAAATATTATTCCCTTACATATTCTCCAAAACCCAGAGAATTTCAAACTACATGTCCACTGGCAAAAGTGGTACGATTGTATTATGTGAAGACCGTTGTCCATATATAGGCCTAACCCCATAAACAATCATTTAACTCATTTAGTCGAAATGCGGCCATCGGTTGAGCCATGCACATTAATTTGTTTCAAATTATCGTTTGAACGAGTATTCGACAATGCATGCTATATACTATCTACTTTTAAAGATCTCAGGTAGGGCCCACTTTTGCATAGGGGCCCAGGGCCTCAAATGTTCTTAAGATTTCACTGGGCCCAGGGCCTCAAAGAATCTTAAGACGTCCCTGACAATCACTATATCTTACTTTGATGAACTTTTCGTGATTAATGATCACGCAAATACTTAATACTCTTCTTTCCCTCTGATTGCTTGTGAAACTATAAATTATTTCCAAGAACAATCGCATTACTCTTCCACCAAATCCCCGACCTTAATCTGGGCATGAAGAACTGAGTTATTCACTATTTAGTAATAACACTTCCGAATCTCTTTCAAACGACTGTGATAGATTCATTCTAATATAAAACATAAAAACTCATTAATAGCGAACGCTGATCATACATTACAAAAGATTTGCAGACGAAAATTTTTGACTGCAAGACTGTGGGGACTTTGCCAGATTTACATGGGAAACTCGTTAAATTCGATCATCAACAGAGGAAAAGGCGAGAAGTGTGTATAACAGAAAATCGCTTCTGAGAATATCTTTTTGTTCTTTTAAAATCGAATCATTAGTGAACGAAAATTCTTAAGAGATTTTGAGAGATAATTAATGCAAATTATTTCCACAAAGGGAGCCAACGGAAATCAAAGAAGTCATTTTTATCTTTTGTTGGTACTTCTTCAAGAAGGAAGTTGAGACATACTTGCAGACGGGTGGCAAAATGCGAAATGATGACTCTCTCTTCTGAATCGTATTATGTGATTAACATTGGTTACCTAGGGGACCTTAAGTGGTTTTCTCTCGTCTAATGAAGAATATCGCTGAAGTATTGGGGTTACAACAGGTTACTTTTGGTCTTTTAAAGCTACGTTTTTTCCCTCTACCATGCATAATTCATAACTCGATGGGTTTCTAGAATGATATGAACTAAATAAATATTCCGTTCCGCTTTATTTTGAAAATGATTGAGAGTTAAGAATTTTATAAGTAAATGTTATTACGTTAAATATTCGAAATACATTTTTTAACATCCGTATTTATTTTGAGGCTACGTCTGAAATGAGTCATTTGGTGATACTTATGTAGAATTCATGGAATAACTAAAATGCATGTATTGGTATTGAACAGAGGTTCCTAGACGTTTTCTTCTTATCGACCCCTTGCCATGTTTTTCGGTTTTGCGTAGGCCCCCTACTTATCCAATAAAGAATTTTTGCAAATTTATCAACTTAAATGTCTTTTTGACAGCTGGTATAGGGCTATACTTACTTTCAAATATTTAAATTTCTAACTGCAGGGAAGTATAGTGTTTAAAACCTAAGACACATGTTAGTTAAATTAAAATTTAATTAGTACTTATAATAATTTACATAAAGTAACTGAGCTACAAACAAATGCTTATAATGGAAAGATAAATATGGGTGCTTCTAAAATTGCTGATATCCGTTTCTAAATTTTGCTTATAGATCTTCTTAGTGTCTATTTCGATCAGTTCCTCTTGTAATATGTTGTTTGTTTCTTTCAATGTGGCCTTATTAATTAATTGTCTACTTTAGTTTTACCGTATATATAGTCAAAGCATTCTCAAAACTCATTTCAAAATCTGAATAAAGGGCATTTAAATGTTGAACGTAGATTAAAACGTCCTTTTCGTGGCATATTGTGTATGACAAATTGAGAAACTAGGAAAAATTCGGGATGTCCAATATTATACTCCTTGGCTTATTTATGGCAAGAAACGTCGAAATGATGGTCCTTGTAGCTGCAAATTAACTTCATTAAATTTAGTAAATAAATCTGTTAAACAGGTAAATCTGGTTTCTACATGATTAAATTTTTTTTTTTAAATTAAAGTCATGATCTGGTTTAATGAGAGTCACTATCATAGACCCCCATTTACAACTCATGGACCACCAAACTATTTTTTTCGCTAATGTGGACCTCTGCATGCTGTCATAGACCCCTGGGGGTCTATATAGACCACTTTGGGAATCACTGTATAAACAGTAAACATCGCATCACTTTAAATTAGCTTCACCTTTCGCAAACATAGATGGGATATGAAGTAAGATTTAATAATATTGATAACAGTTTATCTTATATTTGAATATAATTCTAAACTCAGTGAACTAAACTTACTTACTCGTGTAGTGAACACATCGATTCAGTTTCAATCACCATCAATATTTATCTGAATTTATTCTCTTTAACAAACCTTATAATATGAACCAGGGATGCCACACTCGCACCTCCCAAAGAACATTTTTATCGGTTAATATATATCGGCACATAATAATGTATAACAAAATATCAAAATTTCTTCCGAAATAGGAAAGATGCAGAGAAGAGATGTCAGATGTCGTTAAATTTTCTTGTTCTTTTATTTATGTTTATTATAATGTAATAATGTATTATTCGAAATAAACTTACATTTCTATAAATACTGATTTTTTTTGTGGCCACCTAAATTTAAACCTTGTTTGCTTGGTACAAGTTTGCCTTTGAGTTTGACACCCTTGATATAGATGAATCATTTTTACTTGAATGTGTAAGAAAACTGGGAAAATTCTACACCAAAAGGCTTATCAGCTAAATCTAACCAAACTGCAGTGGCAATAAAATGGTTTAAATCAAATTTGAGCTTTTTTTATGTGAAAAATATAAATGTTCTCAATTTTCAAAAGGTCTCCTGATAATATTTATTTTTGCAGAGCAATAAATGTTTCATACGTATTTTGCAGTGAATTTTCACGGGGTTTCGAGTGAATTGACCTCTCAGGCCTCTTCATGGCGTTGATTTTTAAACCTTACTTTGAGAGGGAAAAACCCGTGATATATGCAAATAGGCATAACTATTTGAATAGAGAATTAGGAAGAAAGGTGAATAAAGGTCAAAAATAAAATTCTTTTTGTTGCGAGTTTGTATAGCAAATACCCGATAATTACATTGAGCAATTGCTTTGAGGGAGAGGTTTGGTCGGATTCGTGGTCTTAGCATTGTAGTCGGTGAGTCAAGATTTCAAATCATTGGTCCACTGAAGACCCACAAGGTAGATGAGCTGATGCATGTTCAAAATGTCAAGGATCAAAGTCCTCTCATTGGTGTAGTATGGAAGTTTGGAAATAGGGGTGCCGGCTCAGATCATCATTTGACCGTGGTTCAAACTTACAAGGTACGTCTCAAATAGCCTTCGACTTTCTCCAGAATGTAAAGTGAATTAAAATTAAATTACCACAATTCTATTGATAAATTGAATCAATTCAGTTCATAAGAACTAAAACTTAAGTGTGAAGTATGCTAATTTTTCTAATGCATTAATCATTACATTTTGCCCACAGTTCACATTTTTCCTCATAAGACTATATGAGTTATTTAAAAAAACAATATATATATATATATACATATATATATTCCTGTGAACTAACCCACGTCTCTTGTAAACTTAGCGAGGCAATTATTATTTACTGGATTCATGTCTATTTATAACAGTTTTATAAGGAATATATAGTACTGTAATTGCATTCTTTACATTTATAAGGGATTATTCTCAAATAGCTCTAAAAGCATTGTTAAAATATCTTCTTGTATTCCACTTGAAGGAGCTGATTCGACTTTTCAACCTTGTGCACATCTAAATATTCTTCCTTTAATTAAATGTATTTATTTCAAAATGATAGTTGAAAAGAAATATAGAATGTAATTTGGCGAGTTGGCATTTTCTTAAAATAAACTTCGCCCAAAACCTATTTTGAAAAGGCAATAATCGCCAAATTAGCTTAAGTGCTTTCAGAAATTATGTCGGAGTAGTTAGCCAAAAAAACAGTATCGAATGAAAAAATATCCAAATTTGGCCTGCACCCTAAAATTTATTTCAACCCAAAAAGGTTTTTCTTGTTGATCAGATATGATGAGTAGCCACACAGACAAGAACACGTGAAGATAAGTCTGGAACGGAAGAACCGTCAATCCTCGTGATTCAGATTTCGGATGTAAGGACCGTTGAGAATCTTTCAACCGACGCATCCGTTACGGGGTGAGAGGCCATTGAGGAAGCGATTCTTCTTTGGCTGGAAAGGGATTGCTAAAACTTTTTTCTCCAGCTAATCAATCAAACATTCTTTTAATGACGAAGGTTTTCCATAAGCGAATGAATAACAAGTTTCAGGAAATTATTAATAATCCTGCTAAGAATCTCCATGAGATAACTATAATGCAATATTTGAAATCCAAAATATTAACAGGAATTATGGTTGTTTTCAACGCAAAGGTGATTCATTTCGGAAAATGGTACAATATTTTAAACATAAAATGTATTGGTTTACTTTCCAAAATAATAGGAATAAACTTATTATGTAATTTTTCTGAGCTGTTTTTAAATTTCCCTTCATATTCCCATTCATTTCTTTATTTTGCCTTCTTCACGAACACGGATGTTTTGTCGTTCTATGAGGATAAGGAGGATAAAATCTGCACTTAAATGCCTTTTATAACAAAAATGTCAATCTGTTCTGATCCATTTTTAGAGAAATGCTTATTAATCATTTAAAATAATAAACATAAAGTTAAAATTTTAATGTAATTAGCTGTAGTACTGTCAAGGGCAATTATAAAAAAGTTGCAATGCAATTGCAATTTGCAAATTTAAAGAAAGTAAAATTGATAATAAGTATATTTTAATCGTTTGGACAAATCATTCGTTATACCATGTTTCATAAACATGTGTTTGGTTATTTTTATTATTTTTTCACGTAAAACTGGGACACTTTAAGCAAGCTAAAATGAAGCAAATATTTTCCGTGCGTCCATACAAATTACATCTTTTTTTTATTTCTCCTAAAAATTATCTGAAGTTGTAGCAATTACCCATTCAATTGCCACTTGAAAATATCTTTAGAATTTCTAAATAATCATTGATTACTTTTTCTGTTGCAAATATGGTTTCGTATTCCCTACATCATTAGTGACTTTTCAGTGGAAAAATTGGGAAATAATAAGTGCAAAATGTGAAATTTATATTTAAATAGCGTATCAACACTGGAGGATATTTGGAAGTGGGTAAAAACTCCAGTGTAAATAGCATGATTAATCCGGAATTTACAAACTCGCCCACATAAATGCTTGTATTGAGTGAAAAATAGAAGTAGCCAGTCTCTGGTTAGATGTAAACCTCGTCATTTCATCATAATTTAAAATAACAAGGTACGTCATTAATCGCCCTCATACTTCTGCAAATGTATGAGCTTAAACAACAATCAGTCTGGAATTTACCACTTTGTATTCGTTGAAATGAATTCATAGTACAGCATATTTTTAAGTGGTCCGGTAGCCTACTGGTTATGGACACGGCTATTGTGTCATAAGCTCGAACCCTAGAGTCACTGTAGACCTGTCGTGTAGAGGGCTGATACGCGTTAAATCTGCCGATGCTCAAAGTTCTCCCATTGGGGTGGGGTGGAATTTTCTAGAGGAGCGTTCTGGCTTGGATGTCATCTTTGTCACCCGATGTTCAAAATTATGAAATCCATCACCAACAACCCTTGTGCTGCTTTACAGCGCGATGCTAAACATTCACGCCGTGTTTCTACAAGTTAAAATATTGTTACGTTGATCGGGTTTCGGGGATTTTATGCAAATTAGTCACAAAGTACCCGATTGTTATTTAAGAAGACATGGTACCCTAAAAATCATTAAATTGTCGAAAAAATTTTTATTGGCTTATTTGATAACCCGAACCTTTATAAATATGCCTGCAAAATGTCAAAGCTTTAACTGAATTTTTCATTAAGTAATGGAGCAATGTTTGATGCTAAACAGCAACTACCACGCCTACATTTCAGATTATCTGCTAGGAAAGAGCCTGATAAAAAATGAATTAATTATTTTTCTAATGCGCATCAATGAAATTGACATTATTTATGCAGTAATAAATCCTTTTAAGAAAGAATTGTGCAATTCATGCAAAAATTCTAGTTTGTGAATTATTTACTGGGGGAATATCAAATGGATTTGGTCAAGATTTAAAAGGTGTGTGTGCTTTTTATGATATTATTATGAATGAAATTAAAACTTGAAAACGGATTCTCCCAAAGTACAAATACTAAATATCATTTTGATAACTCAGATAATTAAAAATCTAATTCGCAAGAATAGAAAAACTCTCCCATTTTTATATATTTGTTTTTGGTGATATTTATATCCCATGTGTGCGAGATTCGACACTTTTATTATTAAAATATTTTAAGGTATTTATTTAAACAAATGCACATATACAGTTCTTAGATTTTGATGTATTTTACCTATAAATTGTTATTTGATTTTGCTTTTATTTGTGTACAATATTTAACATGCAAAGGCTTTTAAAATGATGGAAATAAAAATAAAGGCATAAACATCTTTTGTACATGTTGTGCATTAGCTCTGAGCATTGAATTAGCTCTGAAGTGAGTGTATTTATTTTTTATTACAATTATTAAGATAAATTTTTATGAAATATTGACCTTTCATTCGTTTTTTTTTCTATGTATTCATTATGGCAGTATACTAATTAATTGTTTTATATTTGTGCAATTTTTTATGGTAAGTAGTTTTAAATACGCTAATTAACAGTTCATAAAAGTTTCAGACTATTCGATGAATATTATATCATGCTATTCATGGAATGAAAACTTCAAACTCATATTTCTCAATGTTGAATTTTTGTACACATACTGTTATTTAAAACCTAAGGCTTTTTTGATAATTGAAGTATGGGTTTGAAATTTTTTATACATGTTCTGAAATGTATGTTTTGTAAAACTCTGCATGTAATTAGCTCTAACATGTTTCGTACTTTTTCTAAAAATGTTCAAAATCAAAATTAATGTTTTTTTGAGAATTTTTGGAAGTTTAACTACAAAAAAAATTCATAAAAAAATTAAAGAGCAGCAGCAGAAAAAAACCCATGCACATTTTTATGTAGTATAGTATAAGTTACTCGGAAAAAAATTTTGAATAAAAAGAGACATATTTAAAAAAGCCTTAGGGATTTAAAAAATGCTTAAAACTAAAAAAATTTAAATTTTACAAACCTTTTGCAACAAATTAAAAATTGTTTGTATGGAAGTATTATTTAATATTAACCTTTATGAAATACAATTAAAACCAAATATCAAATATTAAAAATAAAAAAAATTGTGAAGATTGTACCATATCGCCTTAAGAGCGATGAGAATTTACCGTCGAAAATCCAATCCTTTAAATACAGGATTCAGCCGCAATATTCGAGGAATTAATTTCAGAAGGTCTACACCTTCAACAGCACTCAATTATCAGTGTCTAAAATACACGTATGTAAAAGATTATTCACAAGCATAGCCGAGATAATCGGCAATCACGGTCAAGGCTAGTTTACTAATCGCTAGTCAAAAGAATACTGGCTGATTTTCGGAATCTACGGAAATTTTTGCTGGCTTTTGGTTTGCAGGAGCTCTCAATCCCGTATCTGGTAACAAGTCTATTAGAGGAAATGACAATGTTGAAATATTTTTGCTGGAAAAGTGCTGCATGGCTATTGAACGAGCGTCGGCGGGGTTTCAAGGCGTAGAACTTGGTTCCTAAAATTTTTCTGGATGATGGAGTATGGTGAAGAAGAAATATTCGCATTGGTTGTTGAAAAATGAGGATAATGGCTCAGAATGGCTGCCCCTGAGAGGTTGGGTGTTTGTGAGTGGTGTGTTGGGATGCAATGTCCAAAAAGGGTGAGAAAACATTTAAGTAAAAAAGAGAAACCGGTGGGTTTTCGAAGTGATCACCCTCCTTCGAATTGACCGCGCCCGGCTTTGCTGCAGTTTATAACCAAAGTGCAATGCTGACTGATTCTCGGGGAGCATCTCTCCATTTATACTCCTCGCGGACCTTTCGAGAAATATCCGCTTGCGTCATAGGTCTTGAAATTATTGGATTTCTCCACAAATTTCCAGAAGAACCCAGAAGGTCCGGAAATCACCAAAATGGTCACCGTCGTTAACTTGGTCGTCAAAAAAAGATGCCAACTTGGCTCTATCGCCAAGATTTCGCCAAGTTCCGATTGAATCGCCATTACAACGTAAGGCACGGCGTTGCTTGCGACTATTACAATTTTAACATAAAATAAATATCCAATAAATGCATTAGATATCCAAATACAAATTGTTTACCCTATTTTACACAAAATTCGTAAAAATATAATCGTTTACAGTTTTCGTAAATTTTTATTTAAAACTGAAAATCAATTTACATTATAAATTACGATAAAGTAAATGCCTGACTGTATTTATGGTGTTTACGATACACGATATTACTCATGTAATGAACAAATTTTTTTTTAATTATAAGTAAGCATGTAATAATTTCAAAATGTAGAATGTATACTCTTGGCTATTAATTTAAAAATTATGTTTATCTGGCAATGGTAAATACATAAAATATGATATTTATAAACAGTTGCAGTTATTGTCAAGTGTTTAATTAATAATATCTAAACTTGAATTAACTTGTCGATGTCCAACTTTAATATAACATACATAGATCATTCCAGGGAGAATTTGAAATAAGTTAA
Organism: Trichonephila clavata; assembly: GCA_019973975.1. Taxonomy (NCBI): domain Eukaryota; kingdom Metazoa; phylum Arthropoda; class Arachnida; order Araneae; family Nephilidae; genus Trichonephila; species Trichonephila clavata. The sequence goes on along the minus strand of BMAO01021160.1, from coordinate 58,062 downwards.
CTGTTCAAAATATTAACAAAATAATGTTTCAAACTTCTCCCTTTTATTGTTGTTTTTTCATAAATAATTGTGTATTTTTTTCACACTCAGCTTAATTCCAAAGTTAATTAAATAATTGTATCAAGAGTGTCATCAAATTACTGTAGAATATTTAATGATCACTTTTTTTCGTATTCTTTTTCTTTATATCGATAAATTAATTCCCCTTTATAAGTTTCATAAACTGTGAATAGACACAATTAGTGTATACCCTTTATTTTTTTACTGACTTAAATATTTGATCTCCTCACCATAAAAAAATATTTTTACAATATGTAAGTCATTAATATAGAACTTTAACATATTAATTTAGTCCGCACACTGGGGTTTACATAATATTTTTACAAAACACCGATAATTTAATTATACTTTTTCAGTCCCGATCAAATGCTTTGTTTTGAATTACAGTGTAGCTATTAACGATCCAAATCAATAAAGAGAAACGAAACTGAGAGTATTAGGGATGGCGGTTCTTTTTTTTTATTGGAAAAGACTAATAATAGTTAATAAGTCTGTTAATGACAAAAAAAATTGTTATGACGAAAAAGTAGTAAATTTATTTCCTTTCTTTTTGGCTATTGTATGAACAAAGTAATAAATCTATATTTATACATGGTGTCCCAGGATCACTGGAATAAACTTTAAGAGGAGGTAGGGAACATCAAAGAATTCAGTTTTGCATAGCAACCCATGGTCGTAAACGTTTTGGAAAGGTAGCATGACAGGTACAAGAAACGAAGTCAATTTCCGAAGAACTCGCTCTTCACGGTCTCTGCTAAACGAAAGAAACATGCTTGTCAAACTTCCAATCTATGTGTATAATATGTTCAATAATAAATTATAGTTTAAAAAACTAAAAACAAAACACCATTCCACAGTAAATCGAACTAAGTTATGTAACTTAATCTTTTATTAGCCAAATCTGGAGTTAGACGCCAAATCAGGAAATGGGATCTGAAATTAGTCGCCAGATGCGGGATGGAATCTGAAAATGGGAAATTGTTAATCCCAATGATCTTGATCAGAACAACGGGACAAAGATATTAAATTATTGTATTGCCATCGGTTCTGGACAAGTGAGCGAAAATTCGAATTAATCTGACCCTTTAAAGTGGGTAAAAATTGAGTTCAAATATTCCATTATATACAAGTGAAGCTTATATATATTTTTACAAATTTTGTATAAAATAATGTAAATAATTTGTATGTGGATGTGCAATGCATTTATATTACTCTATGCTATATTTATTTCATGTTAAAATTGTAATATTCACAAGCAACGCCGTCCCTTACTTTATAATGGCGATTCAATGGGAACTTGGCGAAATATTGGCGATGGAACCAAGTTGGCATCATTTTTGGCGACCAACTTGGCGACATTGGAGACCATGTTGGCGAGTTCGGGACCCTCTGGATTCTTCTAGAAATTAGTAGAGAAATCCACTAATTTCACGATCTGTGGCGCGAGCGCATCTTTCCGGAACTTTCGGCCTCTGCTATAAATAGAGTGATACTCGCCGCAAGAGTCAGTCTGGTATCAGCCAGGGAGTAGCGAGTCTGGCTTCAGCCAGCGAAAAGCGAGTCTGATTTCAACCAGCGAGTAGTAAGCATTGTTTTGATTAGTGATTAGTAGACTTGCCTTGAACTTAATCAGCTCGGCTGTGCTTGTGAATAATCATTTGCATGCGTGTATTTTAGACACTGCTTATTGTGTCTGAGTGCTGTTGAAGGTGTGAAATCCTTCTGTTATTTATTCTGTGAACTTTGCTGTTGAATCCTGTATTTTAAAGGATTTATTTACGCCAATAAATACGCATCGCTCGCAAAGAACTGTCTTGTTGCTTACGACTGCTTTTGCATAAAATCCTCGAACCCCGATCTACGTAACAATATATATGGACAACATAAATTCATTAATTCCTGGCGGTAGATTCATTTTTTTTAATATATGTGATTGTGTGAAGAAATTTGCGATTTTTTAAATGATTGCATTTTGATTCTATTTTAATTAAAATTTAGGATAATGTAACTTAATAACAGAATCTATGATAATGAAAATAATCCATATCTTTTATAAAAATATAAATATTCGTGATTTTTTTTACTCTGTCACCAAAAGTTTTGCATTATTTTTTATTTTGTTTTCAGAACTTCATCGGAAATTTTATTAGGTAATGCTATAAAAGGGTTTTGGAAATAATTAATATCTGTTGCGTATAACGATAACTTTTTGAAGTTGATTGCATAGTAATTACTATAAGTATAATCAACACTTTTGTATGTCTACCGGAATGCTCTATACAATATTTAGTATGAAATAGTATAATAAATTTTTCATACATTTAATTAACTTTATTGAATAATATAATTGGTATCATTATATTAATGATTCCTTGTGAGTGTGATGGCAATTTGTTTACCTAATTTTTTTTTTAAAAAAAATCTTTTCTCTAGAAGCGAAAAATTGAAGAAGTTCTTATCTGATACTTTCTTCGATTTTTGTTTATTTATTTTATTTTTTTGTCCAGAAACAAGTAATAATCAGAAAGAGCTAGTTCTGGGGAGTATGGTGGATACAATAGAACTTCCCAGCCGATCTCTGGGAATTTCTGAAAAGTCCTCAATGTAGAATGTGGTCTGGCATTGTCACGACTAATGTAGTATTGTGCTTTTTCTATTGAACATCTGCTTTTTTTCTGGTGTTTAAGTTATCTAATTGCTGTCAATACCTCTCGAAATTTAGCTTTTCGTTTGGTTTCAACTGCTCAAAATGTATTATTGCCCGAATGTCCCATTAGATACGCAACTTCATCTTACTCAGGCCCCGCTTTGGTTTAGGTTTAGAAGTGGAAGTGACAGGTTTTCCGAGCTAACAATATTCCTTTTTTCCTTACGATGTTTTCATAGGTAATCAATCCCCTTAACATTCCCAGTTATCATCTGGTCCAAGAAGGGTTCAATTTTGTTTTGCGCAAGAAGATATACGCATAAGACATCATGATCATTGAAATTCTTCTCAAATTATTGCGCACTCATCTTGAATATTTCCAAGCGAATTCTTGTTTACGAACAGGGTCCGAAATGGTTGAGCTGAATGAAGCTTTTCCTGAATCACGAATGTTGTCAAAAAATGAATTTGCTCCAGGGAATAGCAGCTTATCATAAAGATCGAAATTACCTACTTGAATTTTTTCGAACCGCCTTCTGCATGTTCTGTCAGAAATTACACCTTCACCAAACACTCTCAATAAATTCCTACGCTTTTTTGTAACATTTCTTCCCTGTTGAAACTCTTATAAAATACAATGGCGTAAAAGAAATGTATCAATAAGCATGAGTATACGTACGCGTTTCAGTTAATACTAACATGTGTGACCGACTTCCCCCTGAAGTCGCTCCCTCTCCGTCCTGCCTACCTAAGGGTGTAGGAGGAAACAAAGCATGGCCAGAAACTTCTATAATAATTATTTTATTATTATTCAAGTACACTAATCAACCACAAGATAAACCACAAGATGATGCCTTAGGAGTGATATAAATAAAGCAATAAACACTAAGTGAACAAGCGCAAGTAATCAGTTTAATTTAACCCAATATATCTTGGACAATATATTTCCAATCCACTAATTTATATAGGGGCAAACTCCGTTCTTAACTCAAAATGTGAAAATCAATTAAATCTCACCTTCATAACGCCACAACAGTTTCTCTGCTCTTTCTGTATTACAATTACAAAACCCTGACTTTATATAGACAAACTAATCTCCATATCAGGGTTTCTTCTTGAGAGGGATGGCTATGAATTAACGCGAATGCTAGCCCAAAGATTACCCAAGAGAATTAGTGTGAAGGTCGAAGGAATTTAATGTTTAATTTCTTCTTTTCTTGTATGGTGCATGAGCTCTCAATTTTATTTATTTAAGAAAACTTCTACTCCTATGTATGCACTCTTGTTATTTTAGAAGTTAACAAGAAACTCGCTTAACTCTTAACTCTAAACAACATTATAAGAAACCTAGATAACTTGCGTTGCAGTTCTTATGAAAGTTTATTTAATGTTGATTTTACATTTTTCTCATTTAAAAAACATTATATGAAGCTAAATTCACCAACTATATAAATTTCGGTATCCTTGACAGGCAACGTGATACCTTATGTAAACTGTTGTCCATTCTTCAAAAATTTAACTTTTGTAAAATGAACCTATTTTTGTACTTATTAACATTACTTCCCAAAACTATATGAATCTCTAAGTATATTAGAAGTATGGGGCAATTTTTGAAGTTCATTTTATCACGTGAAAAGTAGTGATCATTGATTGCAAAAAGAAATGGGCCATAAGTTAGCAAAGAAACAAACTTTTGGGGGGCTGCATCTTTTAAACTATCCGATTCTGCATCACTGGAATACAAAAATATTTTTCTTTTCGTTTGGTTTTAAGTAGGTTGCGTCTTTAAATACTACAAAAAGAAGTAAAACTTAAGAGTTAACAGTACAGCGAAAGATACACTTTGGTAATTTTATTGCTTCGACAAATACAAAACAAAAGTAGCTGCACTTTTTTTTTACAATTTATTTTTTATAGTCACGGCTATCTTTCCTTTGTGTACAATATACAGTAGAATGTCGTTTATCCGAATCAATTGGAACCGGACACAGTTCGGATAACCGAAAACCGAATTCGATTCACGCAGTATATGAAACCGGACACTATACGAATATTGAAAATCATCCCATGCGGGAAACGTGCTTGAAGAAAAAACAATAGGTGCAAAATATCACAATTTTACCTTTATTGTGGAAAATAATCACTTATTTTTCGCTGTGCCATTGTACACCTTCGTTTTTTCGCTGCAAGGTCTCTGATTCTCTTGACCAGCAGTAGTTGAGTAGGACAACAGTCTGATTGTTGTTCATACCACTCCATAGCTGTCATTAATGCAGAAAAACGTGTCAGCATTTGATGGACCATTGCTACTTTCGTTGTTATCACAACTGAAATTTCCCAAATATCCATCATCTTAGATTTTTACGTCACTTTTGGCCTTACGCGAAACAACTGTTGAGCATTGCACTGTTCGAAAACGATCCGGACTTTGGTTCTGATATTTGACGCTCTGGATAATAAACGTTTGGAGAAACGCCGTTCTACTGTATATTTTAAGCTGATATTTGTAGTTTCGTTTTTGAATTTATGACTGTAAGTAATTGAGTTGAAATTTGACGTGATTTATGATAAAAATCAAATTTTGTGGTACGTGTATATATATATATATGTATGCTTTATACTGTGTGAGTGCGCGTATAGTTTAACATTGGATGCATTCAACAGTAATTTAAAAATGTAGCAAATTTCTACGTGTAAATTAATCATAATGAAAAAAATAGTTACCTTATACTCATTATTTCAGCTCTACATTCTTTGGAAAGAAAATATGCATATTATTATTAGTTCATAATGTGTTTATGTATATATTTATGCTTGAAATTGTACCAAGGTCGCCCATCCGGTATAGTGGTCAGTGAAGCTGACTACGGTGCCGTAGGGACTGGGTTCAAATCCGAGAGCATGGATTTTTGTTGTAACCCTTTTTTTTTTTTTTTTTTCTTCTTTTTTTTTTTATACCTAAGCAAAACATAAGGAAATAATAGATCTTGAACATTTTTATATTTACGCAGCATTTCTCTGCAATTTGGTAACATAATATCTCATCTCAGTTTTTTGAAGGAAGATTAACTCTCCGAGCTAAATGATATGTATTTCAATAGAATGCTACAAGTACTTCGTAAATGAAAATCCCAAGTTATAATTAAACTGATTTGAAAATTTATTACAAATCTCTCTCTTTTTCTCTCTATCTCGCTATATATATATATATGTTGGAGATAAGTTGTCGTAGTCTCTCACTACCCCTATGATTATTAACTCCCCTTTGCATATTATCTAAATTTGGGTATGTTGGATTCATGATTAACGACTACTTAATTAATAAATCAATATTATTTGTGTGTGTGTGTGTTATTCTTACTAGAGAAATATACAAATATTAATCAAACTTTAAGAACAACAAATTACAGTGGAGTGCGATAAGAATTCAATTATGAACGGCGGAACACTAACTGAAACTACGGAGAATAACGCATACAATCAAACTACGCATTTATATCTAATTTATGTAAATAACTGACCTGATACCTTTTTAAGGCAGGTTTCTCAAATACTGGAAGGATCTAAAGAACGGCTTCAATCTTTGATATCTTCAGTTCCGTCTCGAACCGAATTAATGAACCTTTTTCAATAATCTTCCTCCGGCGAATAAACTTCCACTAGTTAAACTAATCTCTCAGAATCACCTTCTTAATCAACCTCGTAGTTATCCTCTATCTCTTCATTTCATTTCTCCCTTTTATATCTTTTTCGAACTCGCTAAACCCGAAACTATCTTGTTTGCATAAGTCACACCTTTGGCTCTCGGCGGGGATTGGTTAAAATAAATACAATCTTTAAGAATTTGAGAGAAGGTTAGTGAAACGCGTAAGCACCCGTCACAAAGTGACTTAGTCACTCATCATGAGCTCAGGAACTACTAGTCCTAAGGACACGAAATTTTGAAAGCAAGTTTCTTTTATTGAGTAGAGTTCCACTAAAAACAGATTTTTCTGGAAATTAATACCCAAGAGATATAACGGAGACGTATATATAAAATTTTACCCCTTTTTTCAACTATTGGACCTACTGACTCGAAGTTTGGTAAGCATATTTTTTGTTGCGCAGAAATACGTTGAAGAAATCATCATCCAGGAGAAGTTAAGGGGCATTATAGATAAAAATTCCCGTCTTTGAAGTACAATCCTGTAAGCTTGAACTTTGACAATCTTGTTTATTTTGATTTATGGTGATTCGTTAAAAATTTCTTTTCTGAAATGGTCTCTGATGGGTGGTACAAGGGTACTTAAAAATAGTTTTACTTCTGTTTTAAAAACTCAATTTTTTTAAATCAGGAGGCGATAGCCGTAAAAATGTTTATCGATGCAATCAAAAATATAGATAACAATAACTTAATAACAATATAGTTATTCATCATCTGAAATACCCAGCAAAGTGGATGGGTAACAGCTAGTACTTGTATATATACAGAGCTTTGAACCGAAACTAAACCGAAAACCAGAAACACCGTTACTTTGGTCAGAGCACAAAAACCGGGACTGATCCAAAAACCAGAAAATACCGTTATTTTGGTCGGAACGAAAACCCGTACTGAACCGAAAAAAAATTACTATTTATTTCGGTTCAATATATCTTCAGCCATTGTGTTACTGTAACCACCATAACAATATTTTCTTTTACTTAACAATAACTCTATAATTATCGCTACTTCTCAATTTCCTGTTTTAATGTTCACTACTACTTTTCTGATCTGTTTTAGTTTTAATACTTGTAGAAGGTAGACTTAATTCAGTTGAATAAACTAGTATAGAGGATTATTTAAGAAAAATATCAGTCTGAGTTTTATTTTTCGTTTCTCTGCATGCGATCCTCCGCGAATGTTTGTATAAACTGTTTAGATAGACAAACCAGAATCATGAACCTAATAGTTGTCAAATGCGATTTTGATGATGGATAACAATGTCAATGCACGCCGTTCTCTGTTCACTACTCGTATAGTACATGCTGGTTAATTGTATCAATTCACATAGAGTACCAATTAAAAAAAGAATAAAATGTTCTCTACATTTTGATAGAATCACATTTTTTTGCTTATGATAAAATTGCTTTTTTTACTACAGATAAGAAGAATATACATAAAATAAAATTATTCAATCGAAATTAACCAAAAACAATTATTTTTGGCTGAATGAAAACCGGAACTGAACGAATATATTTTTCTTAGTTCGACCGGAACGAGAGAAAAAAATTACATTTCGAAGCCTTGCTTTTATATATATATATATATATAGATTTAAAATTTAATATTTTTAAAAGTCCTTAAGTATTATTAAAAAAAAGGTTTCTACTTTTATATTTAAGTGAAAAGGTATTATAAATACTCCTATGATGTATGCTATTATTTGAGAATATATATATATATGTATATTTAATAATTTGAATAATAATTGCTATTTTATTTTCTTTCGTTTTATAGTAATGTTATATGAAATATTCTTTTAATTTAAATGTCATAAATTCTGAAACAGAAAGTTTATTTTTAATCTTGGTTAGTTTTTAACAGCAATGCATTCTTTCTTTAATGCTTGTCGAGGTAACAACTTTTCACAAAGCGAAGTTCTATTAAAAATAATTTAAAATCTTAAATAAGAATATACAGACAGCACACAAAAATATTTTCAAATATTTCAAATGAATGATTATTTTACATTCCTTCATTGTTCAGTATAATAATCTTCATTTTGTTCGCTGAATCTTTTCCAAAACATACAATAATAAAAGTAACAGTGTAAAAGCAAAAGTATTTATTTATTTTGTAAAACTAATGCATTGGATTTGCTTAAAGATACTTTTGAAAAATGAAACAAAAATGTATTGTTTCATTTGATGACTGAAAAAGTATTATATAAGAATGAATAAATTTTATTTTTACTCTCGCATCATAAATTTTTTTTTCAATGTAAATTTGTCTCTAAAAATAGGTAATGATGTTTTTTCCTTTCTTTATAAATTTTAAATACACAAATTTAAAACTTCTGTATTCAAATCTTTGAATATATTTTTGTTAACTGTCTGTTACTAGATAAAATAACAAAATATCTCATTTGAGTGCACAAATTTCTTTAGCAAAAAAAGATGTTTTCAGTAACTATTAACCTAAAATATTGCCTTATTAATGAATTTTAGCTTTGTGATACGTCTGCTTTCTTTATGGAACCTCTCTACCATTCAAAAATTCTTTTTTGATCCTCTATTTTATACAGCCAGTTTGCAGCGGGCTATGATTTTTTTTAAAAAATAGCTCACTTTTACTTTTTTACAATAGAAAGGTGTTAAATACTTAAGTGCCGCTGGCGTGTATACACGTCCTGCTCTGCTAGTGCGTTTAGTGCCCCGACCGTGTATACTCGTCCTTCCAAAGAACGACTTTTTGTACTGTGTTGCCGTGCTTAAAACTAGTCACACGGATTTGGAATACAATAAAATAAGATTGACAGTACTTCTAAGGAATTTGCTTATTTTAGAGAAAAGGCGGGGAAGTAATTTGAAAAGGTATAATCCAGGATAGAGAAAATTCATAGCTAAGCTGTTTTTCATTCCCGTTAATGTCTTCTAAGAAAAGTGCTTTATGAAAATATGTTTGTAGAAGGAAAAATATTTGCCCAGAATCTCGCTATCAATGCATTGAATGTTATGTTTATATGTTCAAACATATTTCGAGATATATCACACATCAGTTATAATTTTTATAACTGTTGTATGATATCTGTATAGTTATTTAAATTATATTTTAACAATAAACATTAAATTTTATTACTTTTCATTTAATTTTTTGTCCTTATCGTTTTCCCCAATTAAAAGCGTAAAAGCGTAACAACGCGCGCCATCGGGAAAAACGATGGCAATGGGAGGAGGGGGGGGGTTCCTCGGCAGTTAAAGGATTAATTCAGATTGGCTCTTGGGTATAAAATTTGGTGTGTGAGAGATGAGTATGGAAAGAGATAAGTGTAGGTATTATTTGAGAAGTTAGAGCTTGCACAGCGTGGAGATTTCAAATTTGAAAATAAGATGCATTGATTTGTGTTTCTTCCCAAATCCTGGGCAATAATTGGCTTTCTTAGAGAAACCTACTTTCGAAAAAAACTGGGATAACTTGTATTGATATTTTGTGGGAACATCTGAGCGTCTGCAAATAATTCAGATAAGTTTAATTTTTATTAGTTAAGTATTAGTTGGGATCTTTCACCTTTCTGGAGTTTCTTGTAAAATATGGAACAATTTCCCATCCAAAAATGTGCTCCGAATTTAGATCAAACTTTTTGACACTAAGCGAACAAAGCTTTTATACAATCTAACTATGAGTGAATATTTAAAACAATTACTATATTATAAATATACCAGATTTAGTCCGATATATTTGCGAACAATACAATGCATACGATTTCAGTTTCAAACTATTTAGAAAATATGAAAAAAAAACCGCCAAAGAATTATTAATTATTTTCTTTTGAAAGTTTTTGTGCCATGGAAGACCTGCCATTTTGAGAGACTGGTGTGTTGAATCTGTCGATGATCAAAGTTCTCCTATTTCTGAGTGGGGAAGTTTGGAGAGGGGATGACAGCTCACGGTGTCATATGCATTGTTTAACCATGGTTTAAAATTACAAGATCTCTTGAATGGCTCTCGTGTTGCTCTACAATTCGACATTAAATAAAATAAAACTGTAACGCAATGCACAAAAATGAACTATAGTATAAATGTTACTTGTTATGTTATTGGGGTTTTAAGTTGTAAATATGTTATTACATACCTAATTTAAAAGTGAAAAAAATAAAGTAGTACAAATTTAACAAAAGAATGGAAAAAATGATGAAAACTAAATTAATTAAAATTAACATGAACTATCAAATCATTTAGTATTAAATTTGTTCGAATATCATTAATACAAGTTGTAATGCCGGACGGTTCCTGCTTCCATCTGAAACCCTTTGTCGATCCGCAGACCCGGCTAGGTGTGTGAGAGAAACTGAATAATCACTAGAAATGTTTCAATCTAATTAATTTATTGAAATCAAAAGATCAATCAGACACAATAACAATCTAATTAAGATAACTGTCAGATAGTAGAGCGCGGAGGGGAGATTCATTAACACAGGGTTAATACTACGGACCCTCAACTGATTCAATATAAACTTCTATTTCAACAAGGCTCACGATACCTGTACTTTTATGAAGCAAATCCTACACTTGAATCTTTCAAGAGATCTTTATCGGGATTTAATCACTGTCGTTGGACCCACTCTCAGTAATCCTTTTCATGGACAAACTCCAAAATCTCTTTATAATTTCACGATTCCTCAATCTTCAACTAACAAACTAACTCGCCAACTCACTTTGCTAACTCCAACTTGCCAACTCCTCAAACTCGCAAAAACAGAATTTATATAGTTTACTTCATTTGCATAATCACGCTTCCTTACTTGGCGAAAGTTGGTTGAAATAAATATTTCTTCTAAAAGTGTCATGAAGGGATTAGTAGAACCGCGTATAAATCCGTCACAAAGTAAGTTTCTCTTGCCCCAGATGAATTTAAAATTCCAAATATTACATCAATACTTCACTTTGTAAATAATACTAATGTAACATAGCGAGAAAAAAATTTAATGAAAGCAAAACATGTGAGAAGTTTTAAAAGATAATCCACAATAACTATGAACGCAGAGCAGTGAAAAACTTCTTTAAGCCAAATCGATCCTGTAGAAATGCATCATGTGAAGGTTCAAAATTAAGAAGAAAAAAATCGCGTCTTATACTTTTTTTTAAGAACAGCTTTCGATGTTTAAAGATAAAATTAGCGATAAACAGTTCATTTTAATTGAATTCTTTCGTTTTATTTTTTTCCATTCCAATTCATATTCAAATTATTTTCAGTGCACAATGGAATTTTATTGTCAAAAATGTGCGAATATTAATTTCTTTCAATGGGATCTCGGATTACAAAGTAGAAGAGGAAATTAAAAAGTGAAATCGTGTGTGATTGCGTTTTTATGTTTCACTTTATTTCTCAAGGTTTAAAACCTATCCATTTTCTCTCATTAAATGCTAATTAGCAGGCAGTAATCCTTAAAATGCTAATAAAGATCGTTTATTTTTTTTTTGTTCTGAAATTAAAAATAATAGAATGGAATGTCTTTGCTTTACCCTCCAGTTGTCGATATTAATTTTTTTTTCTGAAATGAAGAAATAGATTTACGAGGAAATGTATTTGCTAAAAACTTAATTTTGACTTCCGAGATTTTTAATTGTTATTTGCATCAATGAATTTCATTGATTTGAATTCACAATTTAAGTGTTAAATGGTATTTATACATTTTGTGGCAAAATTATTTTTATAAATATTTGACAAATTTGCAATAAATTGGTGATTTATCAAAATAATAACCAGATATCCAACTTTAAAAAGATATAAAAAATGCTTAATATATTTAAAATGATTAGTAAAATAACTTTAATTGTTCATATATCAAAAATTGTTATTCATACAAATGTATTTGTATTCCATATTTATTTATTTTCCAGTTTAATTATGGGAACATGGTACGATTTATTATAAGAGATTTCTCACAAAATTTTTTGGTTGTATGCTTCATGTGAAACCCAGTTTTTGCGCTAAAAATACCACAAAAAAATAACCATTTAATTGTTTAATGAATTTAAAAGTTCATGAAGTGATTTTCAAATGTTACTCATCCTACTGTAATTTAGGTTCACGCATGAAATTGTATCTTCAGATACGTGGAACTATGCGAAAACTATCAAGAAAGGTTCTTTTTCATATTCATAAACTACTTCTTTATGAAAGCTTATTGAAAATTCATTAAAAAATGCATACATTCCAAATTCAACTGGTTTTTTTAAAGAAGTCACTTTAATTCAAAAATGGATATCAACTTCTGTTGCATGTATTTATAGTGCTAGTTAGAATAAATATAAAAGCATTTGTGGTGGAATAGGAAAAAAGCCTTGACATTTGAAAGGGAAAAAAGCTAGTGATTTTTCACTCTTTTATTAGCGTCTCCTGTATGTAACGGAATTTTTAACTCCATTTTTGTGCACTTGAAAAGTTCAGATTAATTCAAAATTTTGCACACTTGTAAAGGACCGATGCCAATACAATAATTTAATTTTGTTCCATTGTCCTGATTAGGATAATCAGGATTAACGATTTCCCATTTCCATATTTGGCTACTAAATGATCAAGTTACAACCCTGAAGTGAAAGCGCTCGTGGTCAATACACATACAACAAACAAAAAAATAGACTCGAGCATGTGAGTGAAAAAATGATTGACTTTTTACACCTTCTTCCTCATACAATCTTTTAAATTTAGCTCTTCCAGATTTCCTTCATCTGGCTGATCCTACATTTTGCAAACCATGCCGTATCGACGCACTGATAGGATGCCAATATATAGGTATTGCAGTTTCTAAAAATTGACTCATTTTAGATTAATTCATCAATGAATAAAAGATAATTTTAAAAACTAAAAAAACACGCTTTTATTGTAAATCAAACTAAAAAATTAACAATAAATAAAAAAATTTAAAAAATAAAAAGCACACTTTTATAGTTAATTGAACTAAATTATAAAAAAACAATTTTTAATGTAAGAATAAATTATTAACGAGAAAATTAATGCCATTGTGGTAAAAGCGCGGGTGCTTTGTAGTATATTTTTACACTAACTTTGAATTTCGGAATAGAACTAGTAAGAAATTATAACAATTGATATCGAGCATTTCACGTTTTTATCGCAATGACATTAATTTTCTCGTTGATTATTTTATTCTTACAATAAGAATTATTTTTTACTTTTGAGTTCGATTAATTATAAAAGCAAGCTTTTAGTTTATAAAAATTATAATTTATTTCTCTCTGAGATAAATTGGTTCCAAATTTTTATTTGCTATTAGGATGTGAATAAAAACGAACATAAAAGTTATAACTCTGGGGTTTTCAGCTTAGAATTTTCAAATTGTTTGAGATTATAGAAAAAACACATAAAATGTAATTCAGGTTAAATAAATTGGATTTGATTTTTTTATTAGAGTTTTGCAGTTGAATTGTACTGTGCCCCCTTCATTCAGTTTAGTTATTAAACTATAACAGCGCTGAACTAAAAGTATTAAATTTTTAATTTTCGCTCCTGAGCTATACTTTTAGAGATTCTTTCAAAACTCACCAGTCCTTTTACGCCCAACTTAATATTTTATCAAACTACATATATTAAAACAATTCTGTAATAAAGATATTAGATTGATGTAAATAAATCCAACACATAATCACAATAATGAATCAAGTATTTTCAGAAACCTGAAAACTAGAATTTCTGGAATGCTGCATCTGCAGAACAAAAATATCTGAGTTTCCTCTTTTGCCAGGGAGGAAAAACGTACATTATTTTCAATTTTTTTACGGTTTATAATTATACGAATTATAATTTGTACGGTTTATAATTGAAGTCGTATTGTAGCTTTTCGTCAAAGCAGATTGTTATTGAATTCAATACATTGGTATGGAAGAGAGTTGCGATAAAATTATGATTGAAAATTGGGTCGCAGATATTAAAAGTTTGAGAAGCACTGCGTTAAGGGAAGGATATCCAATCAATGACCATGTTAACATCTTTTTATGATAAAACAGTTTTACTGAACTGGATGATCCAAATAAATAGCAAGTCTCAAACCAAGAGTCAAGCACAGTCAGTTCGTGTAAAGGGCCATTGTTTTGTGTTGGTATATTAATTCTTTAAGTAATCACGCGCAGTTTGGTTACACAACTGTTTCGAAAATATTTTATATAAAGGATTGAAGCGGATAATATATAGACTGATTAACACATATGTATTAATTATTGAGTACATTATACTAGAAACTTAAATTTTACTTTTTAAATTAAAGTTCTTGTTGAAACAGAAACAAATCTTATTCTGCACAGGAAAAACTGAAGTAACCTTTCCCTTTTCTGTAGATCGTTAAGCTCATTTTTTTTGTAATCACTTTTCTTTTGAAACATTTTGCTTTGTTATACCAGTGAAAAGTAACTAAACACGAAGACAGTCGAAGATCTAAGAAAAAAAGATATTCCTTGTGAATTTTGTTTAAAATGCAAGAACCGTAAAATGGTCCTTCAACCGATTTGTCTTTTGGGATTTTAAAACTGTTGAAAAATCGTATCTTTGGAGTAGAATTGGTTGCTAAAATTTTTTACGATAAAGTAATTCAGTTGTCCTTCAAATTACGGTTTATTGGTGCTCCAGAATAAATTACTCGTATTTGAATTTTATGTTCTTTAAATTATTTTGTAAATCTTTATAGGAAATTTATAGCATATAGAGCTAAATGGGGAAAAAATTGCCCTGTATACAGATACTATGTATGTACAAGGAATGTGATCAAACTTCAACAATTTATAAGAATTCAATTCTGAAAATAATAGAACCTGTAAATATTCATTTTTCGTCAATTACTTTTATCATTCTTTAGTTTAAATGGTGTTCTATGATTAATTTGTTCAGGTTGTTTTTATGGTTCAGTTCCAAAACTTTCCAGACAAATTTTATGAATTTCAATGGCTCAACTATCAAACTTTTTTAATGATGCAAATGAAGTGGTCATGATAAAATAAATAATATACACACTCTCTTTGTTATGTGTAGAAGCTTTGAAACCCTTATCAACAACAGCTATTTGAAGAAATTCAGACATTATCATTGTTCTAAACCAGTTGGGAGTGCAGTTTATCCTTTTAGGAATACACACAGATAATGCTGAAACAACTGAAAAAGGAAAAATGTTTATTTTTAACCGAATTTGCTTACTAAATTACATGGGCAAAGTACTTCTCTACGTTTGTTCCCGTTAAAAGAAACAGAATCTGTAACAGACTACATGCTCATATTGATCGAAAATGTGATAAAAGAAAGTGCTATTTACAGTTTAGTACCACTTTTATATAATTCTCTTTTGTGTTGGGATTATTCTGAGATGTAAAGTTAATTGGATTACTTTTCCATAATATTTTCCAGCGTTAAAACTTAATAAGAATCTCAGCGTCTCTTCACCGTTGGTTCTTGGTAATTTAATTTTCGGTGTGGTTGCGTTTAGTTTACATAAAACTCTATTCTTAGTTTTCAGGAATTCACTACACGATATCAACTAAAAATTCTTTTGTTTTATCAAAAGGGGATTTGCTTCAATTACAGTTAATAGCTGTCTCAAGAATGATCGCAACTTAAGTTTAATGACAAATAAGAAATAATATAAAAGTTAATTGGAAAGAATCTTTACATTAGAAAATGTTTTTTAATAAATTATCCATAATACTTGATAAGGATATGGACATTAAACTATAAGTAATTGTTTTGCATTAAGATTGTGAAAAACGAAGCGAAAGATTTTTTAGATAGCAGTTTTTCAGTTTTCTGAAAATGTCTCAATTGTTTACAAAGAGTTGTTACATTTTCCGTTATTTTACTCATTTTTTTAAAGATATTTATTGACTGATTTAACATAGTCCTTTTCTCGCTTTTTGAACCCAAAATTCATGAGTATTTTAAACACTTCTAAAAATGTGAAAAGTGCATTTTGACAAATTGTGGTTGTAAGTAGAGTCAAATGAGTTGAGAGAGAGATTAATACAGAATTAATACAAAACGACATCATAAACTCTGCACAGCTAAATTCCTCGTTGGGAGTACATAAAAACAGCCCAAAGAAGCGTTCCTGTACGATCCATAGTTTACGAGAACAATCCGAAAAACAAAGTATGACGCCATTTCCGGTGCAAGAAAAAAAAACACTATTAGCATCAGTTTGGAAAGGAACTTTTTAAAAACTTTTTAATATACAAGGTAAGCAAAAAAGTTCTTGCTGTTTGCGCGTTTCCATTGAAAGAAGTGTGAATAAGCATGTAAATTCGTGTGTGACGTGATTGAGAAACCGTCAGTCGAGAGTAGGAATATCAGTTGTTATAAACGCTGGTCCACTGCTTACATTCATCAATCGGAACACGTACAGTAGCGTAGCGAAATGGACGTATAGAAGGAGCTCGTTCGAGGATGTTTTCTTTACGACTTCAAAGTGGGCATATCAGCCGCTGCGTCAAGTCGCCGAATATGTCAAGCGTTTGGGGATAATGCTGTCAATGAACGTACGGCAAGGCATTGGTTTCAAAGATTCTGGTCGGGAGATTTGTCCCTTTGTGATAAAGCTCGAACAGGACGACCACAGGCCTTGAATGACGATTCCCTGCAGGCGGCCATTGAGGAGGGCAGTAGTCAAACGTGTGGTGAACAATTCAACACTTCCAGTGAAACGGTTAGACTTAATCTGCACCGCTTAGGTAAGACGTACAGGCTGAGCAAGTGGGATCCTCATACGCTGTTGGAAATCCATAAGCAACAACGAGTGGTAACCAGTTTACCGTTGCTTTCTCGCCACCGTAGAGCATCCATATTCAATCGGGTGCTGACCAGTGACGAGAAGTGGGTCCTGCATGACACACTCAAGCGTTCCAAACATTGGTTGTCACCCCCATGATACTGTCCCGCACAGCGCAAGACCACCAATGCACCCACGCAAGATTATGCTTTGTGTCTGGGGACTTGTCGTCAAGTGGTTCACTATGAGTTGCTACCAACGGGCCAAATGGTCACTGCGGATCTGTATTCGCGGCAATTCGAACGTGTACAAAAGGCATTGCATAAGAAGGAGCCAGCACTGGTTAATCGAAAGGGTGTACTGTTATTGCATGATAACGCGAGGCCGCATGTCGCGCGGGTAGCCAGGAATACAATACAGCGACTTGGTTGGGAGACTTTGTGCTATCCTCCTTACTCATCTGAACTTGCACTATCAGATTACCAACTCTTCTATTCCCTGGACAATCATCTTCGGGGTAAATCCTTCACCAATGAAGCAGACGAGCGCCAAGCTCTCACGGACTTCTTTGCATCCCCCCACCCTCAAATTTTACCCTATAGGGGTTTTAACAACTGGAGACACGTTGGCAGAAGGTGCTGAATGTCGATGGTGATTACTTTGAGGACTAACAATAAACTACGCTGCTTGTATGTCATGTTCTTTTGGGTCATTAAAAACGGCAAGAACTTTTTTGTTTACCTTGTTATATTATGATTCGAGTAGAATCAATTGAGAAATATTTAAGTGCCATATTTTGAAACTACAGAACTCAAATATGTATTCCTTTTAATTATTCGGTTTTATTCTTTCTTGTACAATTAATATAATTTGCTTCTATAAAGTGGCAGCCCTATTTAAAACCTAATGAGTAAGTTTTCATTTTCTTTTTGTTCTATGCCTAATTAACCTAGCATTCCTCGCGCTAAAAAAAATGGAATTTTAGACGCAAGGGTACCCAAGGGTATCTACATTCTGTTTTTACTGTATAATGTGTATACAAAGGTGAAAAAGAAAAGAAAATAACTTTATTACACTTTTCACACGTAAATTAAGTTTTTCTGTCCTTTTTATTAAAGAATTCAGTAAACTGTTTATACACTCCTTTATTCTTCGTCGCGAGTGTGTGCGATGTTTTCACCTGATCTTAATTTTTTTTAAATTTCGAAGAAAAATTGATTGCTAGTTTATACATTCTTCTGTAAATTCAAATCCAAAACACTTCAGAAATCAGCACCTGATTCAATGTTTAGTTGGTGGTTTCTGAGCACTTTAAAAATAATTTCCGCATTTATCGCAACGTTCAACAGCACAAAAAGAATATTATCATAGGCTAACGATTGCATTTTCTAGCCATTATTTATTATGTGGTCGTTTTATCAAATACGATAATTTCTCCCTCCATTAAATTGTGAAGGATGGGAAGGTATCCTATCCATCAGTGTACGAGAGTTAGAAGGAAGAGGAAGATTAGGCCATAATCAAAACAAACACAATTTATTTAATATTTAATTATAAATTTAATTACTTACTTTAGGAATGTCTTAGCTATACACATTCCAAATAATCCAAGATACGTCTACGTTGATCTACTTCAAGCCGACGCTAATCCAATTTAAATATCTAATTGACAAATCGTCAATCTTAAATATTAAGAAAGCAATCTATGGAACACTCTCGCCTCTAGCTTTCTATTACTTTACTTTAATCACTCCCTCCTATCATTTAGTTTCTAACCCTCTCCCTCGAACCTGGAAGTTAATGTTTAAATATAAGCCTTGTGTCTGTGATTTGCATAACTCACATCTTCTTTTTCGGGAGAAAGTTTTCAATAGAATAATATTTTTAAAAAAAGCTTTTCCTCAAAAGGTTTAGTAGGAGGTACGCGAATAGACCCGTTACAAACTTAAGGAGGATATTAATTCAGATTTTAACCAAACCCGATGTGGATTGTACTGTAGATGAATCAATTGTATCACCACTATATATTGTTGAAAGTAGAAGACCATTCCAATTTTTCTTGGGTGTATATGAAGCAATTATTGTATCTTTTTTAAACTAAATATAGAGGAGTAAACTTCTCTATTCTTTAAATTCAAATTTTTTTTTTTAATTTCTTTTTTTAATTTTCTTTTTTTGTTCCAGAAATATATATTTTCTTTTTCAAAAGTTCATCTGAAAGTGGATAAGATGTGTACCATTTGTCTCCTTTAAAATTACGTGTATCGTGTCTCTACATATGAAACATTTATTTTCAACAGTGTCTCTCTCTTCTAGATATAGACCGATTTCAGTAAATAAATCATACTAGCTATTATACTCTTCATCATTTGATTCTTCCTCCTCATAATGGCAAAAAGACTTTATTCATCCGAAAATAATGCTGTACTATATCTATTAAATTACTTAAATATCATATTTCTTCATCATAAGTAGAATAATGTGCCATAACATAAGAAAGATTTAAACCGTGCTCATGTATTCAAATCTTTAACGGAAATTCACGCATAGGGTATGACATACCCGAAGAAGCGGTATCCAAAAACATATACTTAGAATTCGCCTACAAAATAAGACCTGTCAAAGGATATGACATTACGTATATTAGCGACACGAAAAACTGTCCATTTTCCAAAAAAAAAAGTTTTAGAAAGAGCGTTGAAAAAAGTTAGATAGTGGGTATGACAAACCCTGCACGAGAAGTGCCGGGCTAAATAGAAAAGTGAACAAGTATATAAATTTTTATATAATTGAAAAAATTAAAAGAAAGAAAAATTTCAAAATTATTTATTTATTGCTTAAAAATGACTCTACGTAGAGTGCAAAAAAAAAGAGTTATGTTTCTTAATATATGATTGAAATGAATTTATTAAACTTAAATTGTCTGTTTTCGACAGAAAGAAAATTGTGAGAAACTTTAAAATAGTGTATAATCATTGTTTGTAAAATATAAAAGTATTTTTAATTGTATGTTTAAAATATATTGTTGAAACTAACTCATGCAGATAAGTATTATTTCTTTTTAATACATTAGTACAAAACAATAATATATTCGTTAAAAAATAAAATTATAAATTTTTAAATTCTTTATTGGCAAAAAAACAAATTGACACTTTTTTTTGTGCTCAATCTGTTTGCTTGCGTCCACTTTTGAAGCAGTTTACCAACCATAAAATATAATTAATGCTAAATATCTTCGTAATTTCTTAAGACCTATTGTAATAAAAATCCAGTAATATGACCTTGCAGTGAGAGAAAAACCTTGCATTTTAAAATTAGATCATCAAATCTTCTCCTTGTCTTTAAATACGATCCAGAAATTAAACATCTATGGTACTTAACAATGCAGGGCCTTTAACCTTTGATCTATCTTTAATGTGCAGCTCGCCTATATTGAAAGGGATCTCAACCAGAAACAAGCCCTCTACTCCGTAGAACAATTGGAGTTCTCATGATAGCGATAACTTTTCGAAAAGTGGAGTGTTTTCCTTCTCCTCGAAATGTATAGGGGAATATTAAAAGGGTCAACTTC
This sequence comes from Trichonephila clavata, assembly GCA_019973975.1. Taxonomy (NCBI): domain Eukaryota; kingdom Metazoa; phylum Arthropoda; class Arachnida; order Araneae; family Nephilidae; genus Trichonephila; species Trichonephila clavata. The sequence goes on along the minus strand of BMAO01021160.1, from coordinate 37,342 downwards.
TAAGTTTACGATAAAGCGATTTCTTGGAGTGGTTAATCTGCTTTCCGTGCTCGTAATGGCCCCTGAGGCACTCCTTCGCAGAGAACAGAGAATTCTACTAATAAAATTTTGTTAATTCTAATATATACCATTGCTTTATAGGTTCGACCATTTGGAGTGAAAAAGGAAAGTGTTTTATTTAAATGAAGTTTTGTTCTAATTTCAATATAATGCTTGTTTTGGTTAGTTAATGCACATTAGTTAAATCCAGAATTTAATTCCAGATTTAACTAATGCATTTATTTCTCGTGAAAAATAAATTAGGGCACATAAAGTGTACGCTGAAATAAATATATTGGATATTTTTATCATATATTTTTCCAATTTGCGAAAGGATTTCCAAATTCCTAAGCATAATAAGTTTCTTTGAAATACTTTTGATAAAAATTATTTATTAGAATTTAAAAAATAAATAATAAACAGGATAAATAGGGTGTGTTGTCATTTTTATAAAGCAGAATTTACAAGTGGGGTAATAAATTTAAATTTGCACAATTAAAAAGTAATAAACAGATATCAGTTTTCCAGAAATTATGCTCTAGATTTATCGATGAATTCATAAAAATCATATTCTGTAGTATACACATTGCGGTAAATAAGTTTTAAGACTCGTCCCAGAGCACAGGCTGTAATGGTGCCGTGAGTAAATGCACATGCATCATAATGTCCATGCTTTTCTGGGATACTGCCAACAAGCGCGCAGTTATTTAAGTAGTTAAGAGAAGACAAGCGTTTATTACAGAAATGAATTTTTTTAACGTTGATTTTTTTAAGATGGAAGAAAGAGCTGTAATCAAATTTCACGCAAAACTTGGTAAAAGTGCTTCGGGAACATACCAACTCATGAAACAAGTTTACGGTGACTGTTGTTTAAGTAGATCAAACGTTTATGTGTGGCACAAACATTTGTTGGATGGAAGAGATACGGTAGATGATGGTCAGCGTAGTGGATAACAATTTTCATCTAGAACACCTGAAATTATTGAGCAAGTACGAAATTTTGGGGCAAGCAATCACTGCGCGTCATTAAGAATGATGGCAGACTCTTTAAACATCAGCAAAGAGACAATTCGAATCATCCTGCATGAAGATTTGGGCAAAACAAAATTTTGTGCTAAATTTATTCCACAAACTTTATCCCCTGAACAAAAAGAAATGAGAAGTGCATATTGTGTAGAAACATCATTTCTGCCGCTGAAAACTCATTCCAAACCTCTTAAAGTTATTGTTACCGATGATGAAACCTGGTGTTTCCAATATGACCCTGAAGCAATGCGGCAAAGTGCGGAGTGGAAGTCTGAAAATTCACCGCAAGCCAAAAAAGCAAGAAAAATTCCATCCAAAATCAAAAAAATACTTATTACATTCTTCGATGCTAAGGGTATTATGCACAAAGAATTCGTTCCAACTGGAAAAACAATTACACAGGTCAGTACTACTCAGCTGTTTTAAAACGTTTCATGGCCAGAATTCGGCGCATTTGTCCAGAATATCCGACTGAAGGCAATGGGTGTTTGTTACACGATAATACACCCAGTCACACTTTCCTTGTTGCTCGTCAATTTTTGGCAAAAAATGTCTGTGTGTTGAACCATCCACTGTATTCACTTGATTAAGCACCCTGTGACTACTCCTTATTCCCAAAGTTAAAAATGAAATTAAAAGGGTGTTATTTTGAGGATATTTCGACTTTACAAGTAGCTTCGACGCATACTTTGCAGGCTATTCCACAAAGTAATTTACAACAGGCGTTTGATTCCTTAATAAAGCGCTATTACAAGTGCATTAAAGCTGGAGGCTCCTATTTTGAATAAACAACCAAACCAGGAATTAATTTCTTGTTTCCATTTCTTTTTACGGGCACAGTCTTAAAATTTATTTGCCACACTGTGTATGCATATTATTTCTAGTTTGCTTTTAGATCTACCGTTTTCAAAGAAAAAAGTATTCGAGAGTAAAAATAAATGCAATGTTATGTATCATATAAAATCATTAAAATTGTAAAATAAATTTGCATAATTTCATTCTTTGATTTATATTTTTATTACTTTGATTGATTACAGATACTTATAATTTTTTACTTTACTTTGGATTTGAGATTAATTACTATATGTTATAAATAATTTTAATAAGTTCAAGCTTATGTTTTTATCGTATATCTTAAACGAGATAGAATCATAAATATTGCAAATTATTTCTTAAAATGTTCATAAGTTTAAAGTTTAGAGTTATTCCTGGGGATAGATATTTTTTTCTCAATTAAAGTAACCAATATTGATCATTAAAGTATTAAGAATATTACCCACATTTCATATTGTCTCTGAAAAATAGAACTGAATACAAGACTTAAGCCTATAGTTACAATATCACAATGCTACTAGAAATTATTAAAATCTTTAACATTCTTTAGAAGTGCAAAAAAAATTTCTTTAACTGTTTAAAAGTTTTCAGTGTCTGCTAATTCCCTTTTACTATAATATCAACTTAATTAATTAATCAATATTTTTAATCGATGTTGTCGAACATTTTGAGATTCTTTTGTAAACTATTAACCCATTATTTTGCTTTATGATTTTTGTTTTTCTTTAGAAGATGAGGAAGCTTTTAAATTACCTTATTTCAAAACCAAATTCCATCAGAAAATGTAGCGGATATATATATATTGTGGATATATTAATTACTAACAAATATAAAAAGTTGTAAGATATGTAAATGTTCAATAATTTTTTTTAAAAAATAGATAGCATATAAAATAGAATAATTTTGCCTCTTTTCCATCTTTAAATTTAGATTGATGAAATCCCTACCTTTTCATGTAATTATTTTTTAGTTCAAAAGATCATCGGTATATATTCAGCAAACTTCGTTAAAAATTGCAACAAGTAATATTTGCATGATTCTAATTTACACTGTATATCAGCGGTTCTTAAACTTTAGATCCCCGCGGCCTCAATTTATGTATCAGTGTGACATTGATGATCCCCAACATTTTGAACACCCCACCCCGACTTAACATTCTTGATCAAAATTCGAGTTCTAGTAGAGTTTCTTCATTGTGGACAATTTAGTGATCTAGTCTAGTATGGCATATCTTTCAATTTTTCCACGAGGCCTTTCAGAGTTTGTAAAAGAGGGAAAACTCAACGTTGTGTACGTAAGAGACTCCGAGGATCACCTAAAATGCGCTGCTGATCCCCAGGAGTGCGCAGACCACAGTTTAAGAATCGCCGCCTTACGTGATAGTGAATATGACATTCACCTACGGGGATTAACTCCCATGTTGCTTCCTTGCATTTTCCCTAAGTAGGTTAGGAAGTTTCTAGGAAGTTCTAACATTTTCTTGTCAAATAAACATTTAAAATCTACTGTGCTTTTGAGGAGACATCTATTTGTGTCGAGAAATTTGACGACTAGGGCGTATGAACATATTAACAAGATAATTCTTATTCTCATATCTTATCTGAGAGTATTCCTTTTTGGCTTACAAACGATCTTCCTAGCCATTGTACTCTTTCGGCAGAGAAGTGTATTCTTTCAGCAGAGAAGCTAACAAAACTGTAACTCAGGGATCGGCAACATATGGCACAAGTGCCACACCGTACAATTCTCAGTGGCACTCTACATTACAAATTTCAAATTTTGAGTTGATGAAAGTTGATACATTTGACAAACATCTTCAAAATTATGGACATTTACAGAAATACGAAAAACTCTGAAAGATAACTCTAAAGATAAATTTACCGCTATTTTGTAAATTAATTAATGTTATTGTTGAGAGATTTAATTGTTTGAAGAGAGAAAATTACCCTGTAGTCTGCTTTCAGCTTTTGGATGTACATATCTATGTGAACAAATCTTTCCTCATATGAAAGATATTTCAAGTCCGCAAAGAAGTTGTTCAACAACTGAACTGTCAGATTGAAAGTCACAAATTTTATCCCTAATTTGGCGATATGAAAGCTGAACGTACAAAGCACTAGGTTCAGGCATTAAAATTATTTTCATTTAACAATAATCAAGGGAAATATTTATATTTTATACTGTATATTTCTTATTTTAAAAATATGTGTAAAAATACGTAAAAATGGCCAATTTTAATTGTTTTTAATTTTTGAGGAAAAAATAGTTATATATATATTTTTATGCTGTTTATATTTTTATGTTAAGAAATATATTTAAATGACACAAAACTAATTTTAGGAAAATTTAATCACCTACTTATATTATTGACCTCTATTCTCTAACTCTACGTGTATTAACGAGGAAATCGAATTATTTCAAAAACGTCCTACTGTTTGGTACTCTGAGTCATATGATAGATTAGTTTGGCACTCCACAACTAAAAGAGTTGCCGATCTCTGCTCTAGATCCCCGTACATTTTTGAATTTGAATTATTGCAAGCTGTAAGCTTGATCATTATGTTATTAATCTTTAAACTGAAAACATGCTTTTTTATGACATTTAAGAACATGTTAAACATAGCATTCTTAACCCTTTTCTTAAATTTTTCTGTTTTCTTAACATAATTCCATTGCAGTTATATTTTTTTACGTTAAAAAAAGTTTATGGTGGTTGGTTGCTTTGTGTTGTAAAAGAAATTTTTAATTTTTAATACCATCAAATTCAATTTATAAAAACAAATTACTAAAAAATTCACACACACACATAAAACACGTGATAAATATTAAGAACATTTTGAGGACACTTCTCTAAAATAATAGCGAATTTCTTCTCTCTGTGTCTATCTGCTTGCCTGCCTAGCTCATACATCGTGCCAGTGACATTTATCAATGTTTTATTTTAAAAAATAAATAGAAGGTCACATTCCTCGAATGATTCAGTGTGAAAATAAATCATCCAATATTTAAAAAATAACATTAACATCAGTTTTCAAAGGAGTAATAGAAGGTATTTTAATTTTTTCGCGTACACTTTTCCCATTCATTTGTATTTCATCCTTTCAAAAGAGTAAATATAGTAAAATAAATGACATTAAAACCTGTAAATCTTTGGTTACATTGTTCCACATTTTCTAGAAATACTTCTGAATTCATTTGAAAGATTACAATCCTTAAACGTGTTAAGACATTCAATGTCCTTTATGGAACGCCTTATTTTATTTTTAGAATACAAAATACATATTGCTTTTGAGAAAGTTTTAGATTTGAGGAAAACATATTCCTTTTAAGTAACGATATCTTAGAATCTCTGTTACTTTTTCAAGTTTCATATCAAAATATTTGAATAAAATACCTATAAATGCTTAAACATCTGATATCTCGAGTAACATTGTATGTATAAATTTGAGACATGTTTGGAATATTTCTCATATTTTGTTTTGTTGAAAAGTTTTGATTTGTTTTTTATGCAAGAAAATATTTATTGAAGACGTGACTGAAATAGCAGTATTTTGTAAAAACCGTTTTATTTATATTTTGAGATAAAGTTCATAATTCTGTGTATTTATTAAAATATTCATATACTTAAGCAGTAATAATGCGCAAAATTTAATATTAAAATAATAAGTATATTAAAAATTTCCTTCGAAACATTTTTCAAATTCTTCAAATGTGTAATTTTTTTTCATTTGATAGTATCGATTTGATACTAAATAAGAAAATTCTTGCAGTACGAAACATTTAAAATTTCTATGAATATATATATATGTATGTATGCACACGTGTCTGATAATTACATTTAAATTATTACTCATTCCTATAAACATTCGAAAAATACATTGCGAAAAAGCAACTCGGATGTCTGTGACAAAATAGCTTTTAATCAGTTTAGAAGATTTTTCTTAAATCTAGTGATTAGATGAAATATTTAAGTATTTTTCTGCATTAACCATAGCTGCATACCTAATGTTTGGCAAAAAAAAAAAAAACCTGTCTATAATTTAGAGATTTACCTCAGAATGGATATATAATGTTTAATGTAAGTATTTATATGTACTATACATTTCTGTTAAGAAACGGCAAATATTTTTTAAAAAAACCGTCAACAAATGTATGATCCTACCATTTAAGTCTTCTTTTTCTTCTATTAAGGCTATTTTGCATATTGTTACATCCCAGAATTCAAATACTTTTCAGAAAAAAAAATAATGTTCCGTTTTTAATATCATGTCCTAGCCGTATTCTATAGAAAATATCAGACATTTTGTGACATACTCATTTTAGATTACATCAATTTTGTTTTTCTTCTGGTGTAAAATGTGCTTCATATATCATCTCCTAAGCCGTTACGCTAAATAGGTTTTTGAATTCACATATTATAGCGAAAAATTGTGTATGTATGGAATAATTTAAAATTTTTAAGACGCTATTATATAAATCGATGTATAAATGATAATATCACAATTTATATGAAAACTGAATTTTTTTCCTACTTGAAAACTGATTTCGCTTAGGGTTCTTTGATATTTTAAGAAGACGGCGTAAAAATGTAACGAGATACTTAAGGAAAATGACAAGAAGTTTCATATATTATAATTTTATACGCATTGTAATATTTCGCACATTTTTGCGAAGAAATAAATTTTTCATATATGTAAGTCTTTACAAAATTTTATTTTAGAACTAAGTTAAAATTTATAAGTATTGGCAGATAATGTATCACATTTTTTTGCAAATATTTCTGAATTCATTTGGAAGATTATTATATTTTAATATACTTTGAAAGGGTGAATATTATTCTTGGAACGCGTTTTATTACGAATGTTTAACATTATTAATAAAATCAAAAATAAAAATTGTTTAAAAATTTCAAAATATTAATTGCTTTTTTTTTGAAGTCACAGATTTAAGGAAAGTATATTCTTTTGCTACAATAATGCTTTACATATTTTGTTCCTTTTCTTGTTTCATGTAAAATATATCTAAATCAAATATTTATAAATTATAAAACATCTGCTACAACTAGAATGATATTAATGCTCTGGGTATTTGTTTTATTAACAGAAATACATAGCATCTTTATTACTAAAATTTTAAACTGAACATACAAAAATCCATTAAAATCTCGTATGAACAATATATTACTAAAACAGTACACAGGGTAGTCCTTAACTCATGGTACAAACTTTAAGGGTAGGTACAGGAAATTTTAACTATCATTTATTCTCTAGGAATGTATGGGCGCAAGTGACACGGTGAAGTACAAATACAAAAAATAAGAGACGTAAGAAAAGACAAAGTGCTTATTGAAAGCATCATTGACAAATGCAATGTTTACCATAACTATTCAAAATTGCGTCCACGAGTAGCGATACATGTTTGGCAGTGTCGGTGGACTGATTGGCGTACACGTGCGCCAGTTTAGGATATTCGGGAAACTAATCCTTATCTAAGTCAAGTGGAATCTAATAAACAAGATTCTTGAGATGTCCCATGAAAAGTAATTGAGGCTTAATGAATCGGAAGATCTAAAGGACTCATGCACCCCGCCAAATCCATTGTGTCCCAAACGTGGCATTCAAGTAAGTGCTGAAAAATTGTGTAAACCAGCACACGCGTCGATCAGGAAACAGCAATTGATACATTCGTAGCGCTGCTCTGCCGTTACCATTTGCAAGGCCGTGCATGTAATCCATGTATGCTTTTTTTGCCATACCTAAAGTCTCTCATCATAGACGTCAGCACAATTTCGAATGGTGATTGTCCCTGATGAGATGCATCATGTTGAACGGCGGCTAGACATCTACTGCCCCCTACCGGCTACGCAACTACCCGATAACTCCATTTCTCTTTTGCTTGCGCCTCACCACGTCATTTACGCCCATACATTCCTGTACAATAAATGATTGTCACAATGGCCTGTATCTGCCCATAAAGTTTGTACCATGAATTCGGGACCACCCTGCACACTGAACTCATTTATGAAACTATTCACTACTATTACAATTACTCTATCAATATGATTATCTATTACTATATTTATCAGTATTATCTCATTAGTTTTTCTTTTATTATAATTGCTCTATTAATTAAATCTTACATGTACATTATATTGTGAAACACCAGTGCTGTAACGGAGAATATTAGCCCCCTCCCCTCCCTTGCAAAGTTAGGTTTTGGGCTCTTACAAAGGGGTGGAACTAACAAAGGGACTTTACGTAAGTCAGGCTTCGGGCCCACTTGAATCCTGAGCCAGCCCGCGATGCTGGGGTGTACGAACGCTACTGCGAAGCTCTAAACATATACATAATAATTATAATTAATGTAAATTGTAAGAATTTGTACAATAGTCTCTTTCGGTTCAGCAGTAGAAGAGAACTTTTAGTTACTTGCATATATTCGATGAACTAAGAGTTCCCAAACATTTTCCATGGGGCTTAAGTCAGAATAACAGGCTGCACTTTTCAGTAAATCAACTTTGTTAGCAGCTTATCTAGTGGCGTATAAAAGACTTTTAGTGCGCCCCCCCCTGCAAGGTCAGGTTTTGGGCCTCAAGCCGGATCTTACAAATGATTTCAAAACCTTAATATAACATAGGCTTCGGGCCCCCCAGAACACTGCCCACCCCCGTGATGGGGGTATACATTACGTCACTGAGCTTATCCCTGTTTGATGATTTGAGATGAATAGAAAGAAGCATTATCTTGCTAAAACGCAAGATTCCATCCTCCCAGTGGCGTAACGTATACCCTCGCATCGCAGCGGGCCCAGGGCTCTAGGGGCCCCAAGTCTGAATGAAACGAAGTATATCTGGTTTTGCAATCCGGTTTGGGGCCCAAAACCTGACTTGGAAGGCAGGCCTAATGTTCTCTGTTACGCCACTGCATGCTCTGTAAACAATTTAAAAGCTTATATTTGAACACATTTTGACATGCAATACTATTCATTTTACAGAAGACAAATGTCAGAAAGACACTTCGAAAGGCTATAAAAACTCCCCTGACCAAGTAACTGCTCCTTCAAAACTTTCTCTTAAAAAAATACTTTTTGTCTTTCCTCAAATCGGGCAAGTAAGAAGTAAATCCTTCCGGATCGTTCAGATAAAATTTATTTTCATCACTGAACATAATCTGTAACAAAAAAAAATCTTTTGAGGTATATGAAAAAATATAGATATAGCAAATGATGGGAAAGAAACTTATTTTACACCGAGAAAATTCAAGGTTTGCATTCTTGTGGATTTGTTTCAAATTAATAACGGTAGTAATTTTTCTCCAATATAAAAGGTGGATTTTAAAAAGGCGTCTGACAGTTTCTGAAGCCATTTTTAGACCATTTAGTCTCCTTATCTAATTCACGAATAAAATTTAACGCTTCTTAAGCAATTTAATGATTATAATTTGAAGGAAGTGCAGACAGGTACCCCAGTTATAAGTTTCATAAGTTGTCTTATTCCGAAAGGAATTGTCAACTGTGTTATGAGATCATCTTATAATGTGTACATACGAATTCTCCAACACTGTTTCTACTGTTGAGTCCGGCTATTACTGAATTTTTACGTAACTTCTAACTTATGCTGATATATCAGCACCTTTTATCTATTTTGGTATATAAACTTTCTTGTGGGTTCTCACGCATATTTCCCTTAAAAAACTTATTGTGCTACTTTATGACGTTGCTTGATACGAGAGCCTAGCTTTGTAAAGGAACCATGATATATGCATACACACATTACTACTGGAAGTCCAGAAAAGTAGTAAATATATTAGAGGATTATCGAAGATGTCACACGAGGCTTCAGTAAATGTGAATATAACGATAAAAGACGATTCATTGTTTGTGTATGCATATACTGGCACATTAAAAGTGCCCGAGTAAACGCATTTGAAAATATTGAGAAATCACATTTATTCACTTAAGAAGAGAATTCAGGTAAAGATAACGAAATAAGTAGTTGTAGTATAAAAAAGATGTATTTTGTCAGTGTTACGCCATCTATAGTAAGTGAGTTACTTTTTTGTATCATTTTGTTTTGTATTGAAGTGAGTGGCGACTGACTAGAGGTGGTGTAAACAAATCGAACAGAGGTGTAACGATTCGACTGAAACGAAAGAGAAATAGTATAGTCATATACACTCATGAGCCAAAACATTATGACCACCCCTACATTTTGCAATGAACTCACCTGGATGACTTGGAAGGCATGTGATCAGGCGGAAGTGGTATTTAACTGCTGCTGGAGAGTCTGAAGAATCACTTTCACTTATTTCTGTGTGTGATGAGAAAGGCGGCGGATCTAAGCGTCTTTCACAGAGGGCAGATTGTAATGGTCGAAGGCTCGGAACAAGTATTTCCAAAACTGCACGACTCGTGGGTTGTTCGCGATCTACAGTTGTTAGTACTTATGCAAATTGGATGAATGACGGTGAAACCAGCTGTAGACGACAATGTGTTGGACGTCCACACGCTATCGTAGAAAAAGATCTCGGAGACTGTCTCGCATGGAGAGAGACAGTGACTCAGCTGACAGCACAATACAATGCAGGGCAAAGTAGAATAGTATCGGAGCACATTGTTCAGCGAACAATGGATATGATGCTACGCAGCAAACGTCCCACTCGTGTGCCTTTGCTGACCAAGCGTCACCGCCAACTGCGCCTGAGCTGGGCCCAGAAACATCGCGACTGGTCCATGAATCAGTGGGAGAGAGTTGCCTGGTCAGATGTATCACGGTTTTGTCATTCATTACGCCAATGGCCGTGTCAGGATACGCCGTCTTCAAGGCAAACAGTTGGTCCTTCAATGTACAGTAGGTCATACACAGGCCGGTGGAGGCGGTATTATGCTTAGGGGGATGTTCTCTTGGGTTATGGTTGTGGTAGAGCAGACCACGAATGCTACAGGGTATCTGAACATCTTTCGGATCAGTTGCACCCTGACATGGCCTCTGTTTTTCCACCTGGAAATGGAATGTTCCAACAGGACAACACTCCGTGTCACAAGGCCAATTTTGTGTTGGAGTGGTTCCAGGAACATGATGCTGAATTCCAGTTAATGTCCTGGCCACCTAACTCACCTGATCTCAATCTGATAGAACACATTTGGCATGTCATGGGAAGGCAGCTGAGAGTACAAAGACCACCAATTTGCAATATCTCGGATTTGCGTGACCGTTGCTTAAACATCTGGTACAATCTGTTTCCGGCCATCTACCAAGGACTTGTGGCATCCATGCCAAGGCGGGTTGAAGCTGTGTTGCGGGCCAACTCGTTATTGACAGGTGGTCATAATGTTTTGGCTCTTGAGTGTATGCAAATAAACGTTAGGTACCGTAGAAAAGAAAACCCCTTGTTGTTAATTTATGAGAGCCTCTCATTTATTTAACAATAATGAATCGAAGAAACGAATATTTTGGCATCCCCTGGGGGGACAGCTTGAATGGAACACTACCAAGAATTTAGAGAGATTATAATTTCCCATTTTGAGGAGTAAATGCACGGAGATTTTACTACACTCATGCCCATAAATTAAGGATAATTCAGAATCACACAGAAATTGAACTCTAAAATAAAAATTTCACCTGTAGAATTATCACACATATCTTGAAGAAGAATATGTAAATTACAGGAAACCACCAGATGGCGTGGATAGTACGTCACAATGACGAGAGTGTAAGAGAAGGGTATATAAGGAATGGTGGCAAAAAAGTAAAATTTTTCACAAGAGCTTTAAAAGCCTTTCAGTGCAATAACCGCATAGTTATGGCACAAAGGAAGAATTTGGATGATGTTTTACGTGGTAGAATTATCGGACGACTGGAATGTGGACGTACCCAGCTCGAAGTATCCGAGGAATTTGGAATCTCCCAGAGTGTCATCTCCAGGCTTTGGCTACGATTCCAAGATGATGGTAATGTGAGTAGATGTTACAGCACAGGTCTCCCCCGAGTTGCAACCCCGAATAAGGACCGGTATTTGTCAGTTACTGCCAAAAGAAACAGACGGAGCACAGCATCAGATCTGTCTAGTCAGCTCTCTTCAGCTACCGGTACGACAGTTTCAAGGCATACCGTGTACAGACGCTTAGGGCACATTGGTCTATATGCTCGTAGGCCTGTCAGATGTGTTCCCCTTACCGCAACTTACTGTCGCCTGCGATTAACCTGTAGTAGAGAGCATGCATTGTAGACACCGAAACAGTGGTCTCCTGTGATGTTTTCTGACGAGTCCAGGTTTAGTTTACAGTCTGATTCTCACCGGACTTTCATATGGAGAGCGTCAGGTACCCGTTACCACCAAGAGAACACCATTGAACGAAACCGTTACGGTCGTGCTGGATGGCTCGTTTGGGGAGGAATTATTCTCGGTTCCAGAACTGACCTTCATGTGTTCAGAGTGTAACGATGACAGGCCACATCTATCGGGGTGACATTCTGGAACATGTACGTTTGTTTCGGGGCGCCATGGGTGCTGAATTTCTGTTTATGGATGACAACGCCCATCCTCACCGTGCAAACATTGTAGACGAATGCCTTCAATCGGAGGATATTACCCGTATGGATTGGCCAGCATACTCACCGGATTTGAATCTAATAGAGCATGTGTGGGATATGCTTGACCGACGAATTGCAGCCCGTCAATCCCCTCCCACCTGTCTACCGGAACTTCGGAGGGCATTGCTTGATGAGTGGTGTAATATTCCCCAAGATCAGATTGATAATTTGATACTCAGCATGCGTAGGCGTTGTAAGGCCTGTATTGCATCTTCCGGGATACATACTCCGTATTAACCATCATACTAACCATGTTATACTGTTTTTTTGTAAATAGGTTCTTTTTTGAAATTTGCCTCCAGGGAGTAAGATTCGCAATTTTTATTAATTATGTCAAACATATAGCATTTTTTTTGCTCTTTACCTTTTGTTTAATAAATAGACTTTACGAATAAGTCAAATTTGTTTTGCTTCTGTCTCTTTCTTTGCCTGAACTTCATTTTCCTTAATTTATGGACATGAGTGTATTTTGAATATCTGAATGAATAACTTTGAATCGTGAATGCTATTTTGAATGTTTTAAGTTTTTTAATTAATAAAAGAGTAGAATTGGAAATCATAAAGAGAAACAAAACTGCCCAAAAAAAGAGCTTCTTTTACTAAACCCTATAAAAAATTAGAAAGCGCCTTAAATGACAAAATCGAAGTGTTTCTAGAATTTTTTAAACAAAAACGAAAAAAGGACATTAAATTATTAATTTATGTCTACATCTATTAATTGCAATATTTACATTTAGATACATTTTATTCAAACTATTGAGTATTTCAATTCTCCTGTGAATGCTATTGGTGAAGGAAAAGGCAAAACACCAAGTCTCTTGTAGATGTTTTCTAGTGGTCTGCTCTCTCTACTCTCTTAGGTTGGGGCGGCCTCTTTTTTCACCTCGAATTTTCTCCAGATTCGGCTCTCAAATGTACTTACATCAGTTGATTTTCTCATGGCCAACGCTTGTCGATGTGATATCAGATGAAAGGATCTCACAATGTTTTATGCGTGCACGTGGGGACATGAGTGGCGTAATATTATGTGCATAGGAAACCCGATTTTGCAGCTTCGAGGGGGTAAAACATTACAGCAGACACCTTAAAAATAACTCAACACAGATATTTAGATAGTTTACAAAATGGAAAAAATACAACTTTAAAACTTTGTTGAAGAGTATCGAGAAAAAGCTTCAGCTAAGAGCTGAGCGCATTTAAATAGCTTTAAATTCTTACTTGATGATCAAACAATCCAGAATTGATAAGTAAAATTTATTTATGCGTATAATTATTTTCGATAATTTATTGAAACTAATAAAATGCATATAAAAATACTGCCATGTCTGTTTTTACTTCTGATCCTAAGGTGTCTCGGAGTCATCCTTTACACCCTACACTGTACTATACATTTATCGGTTGTCGACCTAAAGTCTACCTATACAAGCGACTTCATTTCCTCTCTACCCTCAAGCGCAACAGTAATAATACATATAGAAAAAAAAAAAATCTTATCTTCAATAAAAGCCTTCTACCCAGCCCTTAAATATAAAAACCCTTAAAAAAGTGAATATAAAACAACATTTAAATGCCTAACTCATTTTTAGATTTGACAGCACAGATGTTTTATGACCACCGCAGCATAGACCATAACTTACTGAACCGCTTGGTTCTCGGAATATTTAGATTCTACCAGAGAAATAAATAGAAAAGAAAGGAGAAATATCGCAAATGAAAAGGGCGGGGAAGAATTAGAACACAGCAATGAATTAGGATGTTCGTTGCAGCTGCGGTTATAAGATATATGATTATTATTTTGAGGTCTTTTGGGGAGGATTTTAAAAGGTTTAAATGAAACCACATTTAACACTTCATTTTGAATAATGACTCCAGACTTTTACGCTTTCGTACTTTTCTTTCGTTTATGTGTGTCTGTGTTCTGTTATTTTTTAACATTTCTCTCTGATAATGGAAGTACTGGTGGGATCGTTTTCTAGCGTTGAGTAACACCTCCACACGATTGCAGATGGTAATAAAAGAGCAAAAGAAATTTATTCACATTTATTTGGATGTGGCTGTGGTTTTAATTATCTAAAATAATGTGCATCTTATGGATCACATGATACCAAGAGACTCATTGCCCTCCCATTAACATGGAGTAGAAGACTGGAGAGTGGTTTGCTGTATCAGCTGTCATCATCGTTGCTTGACCATGGTCCAGAAAAAATAAGAGTCACTCGCTGAAACTGAGTCAGTATTGTTTTGACAGTTGAAAAGTCGACTTGCGATTAGTTGCTATGGTCAAGAGAGTGCTTTCGAATATTCTTAATCATTACACGTTTGTATTTTTAGACACTAATAGTTGTGTTTGAGAGCTTAAGATGGTGTGAAGACCTTATGGGATTTATTTTGTGAATTTTGCTGCTGTATCCTGTATTTCTAAGGGTTGCTTTTCCACAATAAATTTTCATCGCTCTTTAAGAACTGTTTTGCTCTTTGAGTCTTATCGCATAAAATCCTCAAACCGCGATCTATATAACAATATACAAAGGTTGGGACAAAAGTCATGGCAAATATTTTTATTTCTTGTAGATATGTGGACGGATGGCAAACTTATATGAGTCGTATGGAAGATCTGCAGGCATAGTGTGTATGTGGAACAACAGATGGCTCTGTGATAGCTGGTAGTAGCGCAGCGAGGGCTGCGGAATTAGTCAATTGGTGAGTGTCGTGTGAGATGGAAGTAACCTGTGTTGAGCAGCGCGCTTACATCAAAATAGTCATTACCCGCGGGAGAAATGAGATGGAATGTCATAGTGAATTTGCGGAAGCCCTTGGGAATATTGCCCTACCATACCGTACAGTAGTAGTACGGTGGGTAGGAAAGTTTCACGAAGGACGTGTGTCAACCAGTGATGAGCAACGTTCGGGAAGACCGCTCAGTGTGCGGATCGACTTAGCACGTGCCGTCATCGAGTAGCTCATGGATGAAGACAGACGATCGAGATAACAAAGACAGTTCTAGAAACGTACAGCAAACGCATCGTCATGTCAACTTTATGTGTATTGTGTTGTCATTATTTTGCACCGTGAAGGCCATATTGTCCTGTATACTGCCATAATAAGTTAGTGTGTTGTACTATTTCAGTGCTATTCGTTGTCCACACGTATAGTTAACACCTTGTCCTTTCGTCTGTATTTGTCACATTTTCCAACCGGACTGGTATCTTCATGAAAAAAAAAAAATAGTTGCCATGACTTTTGCCCCAACACTCGTATACAAAATATACATTTCATTTTTTTGCAATTATATAATACTGTAAAATATAATTAGTTGTTTTTTAACCTTAAGCCTTCGTTCAAAGTTAATTACCCCAAGTTATCAAGAGTGTCATCAGAAACAGATAATTGAAGATTATTTAATGGCAAGCTTTTTTAAGGAGTTAATTTTTTTTTCTTTTTGTATATAAGCACATTTTACTTTTCCTAAGTGTGGAGGAATTCAATAAAAGTTAATTAATCTTTTTTTCTCTTGAATATTGGATGACTGAGCCATAAGTAAATTATGCATTTATTTGTAAATAATTAAAATAAAGTTTTATCGATTTCATTTAGTCTTAATCTAGGGCTTAAGAAACAATTTTGCTTGTCCTTGATAATCGTATTGCAGTGGTTTTTCCTAGTCAAAATTTTATTTTGAGTTGTGCACCACCGTTAAAAACTAAACTAAGTTGAAAAAGAAAAACAGGATATTGGCTAGTTTTCCGAAGTGGAAAAATTCTTGCAGCTATTAATTTTGTATGTTACTGTTAAGCTCTGTTTCGAGGGTAGAAACTTCTTTTCTGTTTATTGTGTTAATGAAATTGCATTATTTTTCGTTCGTTGAAATACTTTTACTTAAATCGAAGGAAGGAAAACATTTAAAAAATAAATTCTTTAAGAAATTTACCTTAAAGGAAGCTACTAAGTTATGAACATGTTTAACTTTATTTTTATTGAGAACATTTATAAATCCCGTGCACCACACAATGTATCACATGGAGGCTTACAACACAAAAGAAAGAAGGAAGAATTACAAGACAACCATCCATGCTTTCTCCGGTATTCGAATCAAGGCCCTACGGCACCGCAGTCAGCGTCACTAACCACTATACCGGATGGGCGGCTTTTACTAATGTTTTGAAAATGAATATACGGCGTAATTAATTTTAGGTATTAAAACCTACTGTAACAATGGGCTATCCAAGAGTTTTATCCTCTCAAATTCGGGTTATCTTCTGCCCGGCAAATTGGTACTTCTAGCCATAACAGTGGTCCTCAATCAATGTTCCACAGAACCCTGGGGCTCCACAAAATATGCCCAGGGGTTCCACAAGTGACAATAAGAAAATTAAGAAGAAATAAATATGTATACAAAATGGATTCACTTCCCCTATGAAATTTGTATAGTTATAAGTTTCTGAAGCTCATCATATGCATTAAAACTGAAAATTTTATTTATGTATTATAAATTTATTTTGCATCACTTTTTAAACTTTTATTATAATATAGTAAAAAAAAATATTTTAAAACGTTTTTCTTTATATATATATATATACTGCCTACTAGATTGTGAATATTCTATTGTTTGCTATCTCAGGGTTCACGAGATAATTTTATATTCACTAAGTAGCACAATGTTTGCAAAACTACATAGTTTTCTAACGAAAAATGCACCTTTTTAAATTTATGGAAAACAACACTTATAATAAAGGAAAGAGAACAACATATCAACAAAGTTGATGTTAAAATCTAAATTTAAGTAAAAACGGCTTCTGAATTTAAGGTTGTAAATTCATGTAAAATGCACAGGATTTCTCACACAGCTACAAACATTTTAATGCCATTTAGAGAATATTTTGTTTAAGTGTAATATATTTCTCTCTCGAAGTAAGTGGCTCCTAAAACAAAGTAAAAAAACAAATTAAACTCATAAAATGTAATACGATTGCATATAATCTCAACAGACCTAGACTTCGATATTTCGTGTGAAAAAAAAGCAAGCACATATCCCTGTTACAAAATATTAAGCATGGATAGTGACGCTTGAATGACAAATTAATATTTTTAATTATTATTATAAGAGAAAAATTAGATTAGAATTTTTTAATAACAAATTCAACACTTTTTTTAATTGCCTTATCATAAAGTGTCTATAACATGTTGATGTACTTTAAATATTATTTTGAGATATATTCTTCGAAGTATGTGTATAAAATGGGGTTCCATGAAAACACTTTTCGGTTCTATGTGTTCCACGAAAGCATCTTCAAATTCTAGGGGTTCCATGAGTTGAAAAAGTTTGAAGACCACTGAGATAGAACAATGCCGCACCTCAAAAGAACGTCCCTACCAAAAAATGTATAATTAGTCGAAGATATATATAATAGTTTATATATATATTTATAATAGATGATTATAGATAATGGTAGGTGCCTGTATCATATTGTCGTGGCCACTATTATGGTTCCAGAGTAAGGAGGATTTACATTTTATCAAATCCAAGGGATTGTAACTCATTCAGATAAT
This sequence comes from Trichonephila clavata, assembly GCA_019973975.1. Taxonomy (NCBI): domain Eukaryota; kingdom Metazoa; phylum Arthropoda; class Arachnida; order Araneae; family Nephilidae; genus Trichonephila; species Trichonephila clavata. The sequence continues at coordinate 19,305 of BMAO01021160.1, read as the reverse complement.
TGCAAAGTTAGTTCTTACTATTTAACTTGTCTTCTCTGCATTTCGCGTACTGTGTTCTGGTGTCATATTTAATAAAATTAAATTATCAAACTCTAATCAGAGAGATCTTCGCTTCAATCAAAAAGAGGAGGAGGTACCGCGACACTACTACCAGTAAACCCAAGAAAACCGAACTGAATACTAACAAGGACCCAAAGAGTGCTGCTGCACTGAATACAGCAGCACTCTTTGGTTCCTTGTTAGTATTCTGACCTAGAACCTTGGAACTAGAACGGTTAGAGGAAAAAAAATGAAGGAAAGAGAGTGCATGTCACTGTGAAACAATGAAAAAGGAAAATCTCACGTTCCTCATCGAAAGCAATAAATTAACTGTTTGCATATGAAAAAATGATCTTTGGCCTCCATGATTGCCTGATTTATCCAATTCAGATTTTTATTTGTGAAGCAACGAAAAATGTAATATTCACCTGAACAGTCCTTGAACTGTATGTACTTTGTGGTGACTCAGATCTGGAGGACAGAACCCGCGACGCTAGGGTCTGCAGCCGCAAAACATAACCACTAGACAAAAGTGATCACCTCTGTCTGGAGCCTGTTACTGGCTTAAAAGGATTACAGCACCAGTATTCCCCGTCTAGTGAGTCGGTCGATAGACGAACTAACGATATATTTGTTAAGGCGAGCGTGTGATTTGTTGCTGTTAATTGGCTTTGTTGCATCAAGTGGGCCTGACAACTTTGGTTGCTGCGTCAAATGAGTCTGATGACTTTGATTTCTCTTGTTGCGGGTAGATTGCACCACGACAGATCAGAAAAATTGTTTTTCTGAATTCAGCCAAGTTCACCAATGTGGAAGTGCCTATCCGTAGGACCGAACACGAAACGCTAGGTTCCTATGCCGAGTAACATAACCACTAGACAAAAGTGATCACCTCTTTCCGGTGGCTGTTACTGGCTTATTAAGATACCACTACATTCTTTAATGATCACATGCAGATGCATCAGCAACATCCAACGAACAGCTGGATGCAGCAAATCGTACTGAATTTGATTCATCGGACCAAACTGTGTTTAAATCATGGTGTTCAATTTTTCCTGCAGTATTTGTCTAAATAGAAAATAACCTACTGAAATATGATTTTATCTTTCAACTGCTTATATTTTAGTTACCAAATCTATATATATATATATATATATAGATTAGTTAGCATGTATAAAATAAAATAAAAAGCAATTCCTTAATGTTACTCTAGCAAACAAAAATCAGTGCTAAGCGATTTCCAAGAGATTTGAATCCAATAGCTTTCTTTAAAACAAACTTTCAGAATCGTATTCCTATAGAAGAAAAGAGAAACGCAGAAAAATATCCATTTAGTTGTTCGCAGATCTTGTCTTTTAAATCTCAAAAAAAAAAAGGGAGGGAGCTGGGAAGCCCCTTAGGAATTATTTGTACAACAAAAGATTAACTCTAGCAATTTATCTACTTGAGTCAACAGAAAACAAGTCCTAGATTTTTACTCGTTTTGTAATTGCATTCTTTTTTGTTCCGTAAATCTAACGCCTGAGGTTCACAGTTAATTTCCTTTTTTCTTCAGAATGCATACCTTGAAGAATTCTTTGATTGTTTGTATTTGAATTAACTTTTGAAAATAATGAAACTTGAGAAAGTTACAAGAGATCGAAGAGATAAAAGTGAGAGTTTATAATCTATTTTTTTATATTTCAGATGTGCATTGCTTATAGTTTTTGTGTATTAAAATTTTAATCACTCGATAAGTCTTTGACGAATTTTGAAAATTTATGAGATGGTCATGTGCTAATATTTAATTAATAACATTCAGTATCTTTTCTGTTTTATAAAATTAACTATATGCATTGATTTTTATCTTGTGACGGATCTATACGCGTTTATACTAATGTCTTCTTTTTCCCTTTCAATCAAAATATTTATTTCAACCAACCTTCATTGAGAAACCAAACGTGATTTATGTAAATAAGGAATATTATATAAATTCAGTTTTCGCGAGTTGAAGGGAGCGAAGTGAGAAGTCAAGTAAAGTGAAGAAAGTGAGAGGTCGACACGTATTTGTTGACAAGTTAAGCGATGTTGATACGTTTGATGTGCGCAAACAGAAGTGGATTTGAAGATTGAAAAGCATTGAAATTAAATCTTACGGAGCCTGGAGTCATCGTCAATTCATCCAGCAAACGATAGTGGCTGAAGTTCGTCATGCAGGAACCGAGCATTAAAGCTTAAGGTACTGTGATTTTGATTAAGTAAAATCTGATTATTAGTGTGCGGCGTAGTTGTAAATGTGCACGTTTAAGCTATCTTAGATTCAGTTGAAGTTCTGTAATATTATCCCCGTATTTATACATCTCACCTCTGCATTCTACCATAGTTTATATACCTTAATTAGAATTGTGATGTGTCTATTCGTAAATACTGATAAGAATCAATAAATCAGTTTGAATTGGAATAATGTCTTTGGGACCATTTAGTTCCTCTTACACATCTAGCCGGGTTTTCAGGTAAACAGGAAGGTAGGAATGTAAGGGGTGCTACAGGTCACCACAATCTGATAATAAAACTGATAATTTTTTTATTTGATCAGTTATTGGTATTAATAATTTTTGTAAATTACTGTGAAATTTAAAATTTGTACTATAAATGGGAAATAAAAATAAATAAAATATGGAATTATCATTAACAAGTATAATTGTGCTTAGATAATTTTGTATGTATGGATGTCTTACAAACCAAATTTATTCAAAATTCAATATTGCAATGAAAAATACTTTGATATGATGTTGTAGTAATAAGTGACGAAAAAGATTGAGTGGTTATGGTCAGAATCTTGGGAAGGTGTTGATTAGTGTAGAGGAGATCATGTACATTTAAGTCTGTCGAGGCTCAGTGTCATGTACTGCATGGTATGAAAGTTTGGAGAGTGAAGTGGTGCCGTTTTTGTTTCTTGGTTTGTGTAGTAAAAAGATAATCATGCTTGACATCACGCAAATTGACAAAGAATTGGTCAAAATGTGAATTAATTGAAACACAATGTACTTAAGTGTTTGTGTGTGCATGTGTGTATGTGCGTGCGCGCGCGCTTCTAAATTTAATATCGGTATTTTTAATATAATTTTAAGATTTTTTCGAGTATATACTAAAATATCAGCTACCAGTATTTTATATAAAAAAAATTGTACTAATTTATTTGATTATTCGATAAGTTAATACATTAAAAATAGTTTACGAAAATTTCCAGGCGCAAAATTTCTTAAGTAATTCAAAAGTGTATTTCCACTTTTTAGTCTTATATGTTATAATTTATACAGATATTTTAATAACGTACATATTATTCGAAAAATAATTTTTTACAACTTGTTATACGAATAAGTTTACACACTCTTAGAAAAGTATCGCTAAAAGAGCATACTTAGCTTATACAAAATCTCCGTCTTATTTAGTTCTTCATTACTATGTGTAATTGATTTTAAAATCAACTTACAAAAATTGATTACGCTCACAAATATTTTCCGAATTATTGATTCAAAAGTTATTTTGCATTTGTTTTAATTAGTCCACTTGTTCAAATTAATTATGTTAATTGACAGAGTCACAATATAACTAAAACAATAATAAAGCAAGTATAAAACGGAAACAAGTTTTAAGGGAATTTTAAATTGAAAAATAGAGATACATTTTTACATAGCGAAAAGAAAGTCCATTCTCTAAGTGAGTGAAATATGCGAAAAAATCGACTGGCCATTGAAAAAATTATAAATTATTTTCTTATGAATATCTTAACTTGAAACTAATTACGAAACTATGCAATGGACTATTTTTCTGTGTATCTAAAACAATTCTTGCCTCCAGATGCAAAAAAGTCCATTATATTGTGGATATGCTTTTATTTATTATTCACACAAATTTTAATGAAATTTCTCTCTTTTTTTTTTTTGTGCTTTAACACGCCTGCTTCCTAAATGAAATCATTTTCACTCATCGATTTTTTTCCACAATCCCTGTTTTTATTTTTTCAAAAATATATTTACCCAAGTCCCTGAAGTAGTACAACTAGCCGTGGTAGCCTAGAGGCCAAGGTAACGAACTCATTGCCGGCGTGTCATGAGTTTGAGTCTAATGCCGCTGAAGACCCACCATGTAGGGAAGCGATGCTCGTGAAATCTGTCGAGAGCTCAATGATCCTCCTGTTGGTGCAGTGTGGTAGTTAGGAGAGAGGGTGCCAGCTCAGGTGTGGTCCTCGTCACTTGACCATGGTTCAAAATTACGAAGTTCGTCACCAAAAGCTCTCATGTAGCTGAACAGTGCACTGTTAATATTCCCTTATTCCCGTAGTACAAATCAATAAGAAATTCCAAAGAGACGTACATTAAATAGTTATTGCTAAATTTACAATGAGACCGTAATTTTTGGACTACCTTTCAAATTACCACACGTAAAAGCATGTATCAAAATTATAAATGTTTACTCGTGTAAAACAGTTGTTAAGGAAAAAAATTGTTCAAATGACCACTTAAAAAGAATAAACAATGTTCATTGAGCATTCCTATCCGAAGAATTTCATTATCTCAAATCATATATTCATTCTCATTTCACTGAACACTGCATCCAACAACATTCAATACACGTTCTTTCAAGTGGAAGGCTCACCGACTTGATTTTCAAAAGATAATTTTGAACAATGTGGAAACAATTTTGTGTGTTAGCAAGTGGATTCATACCTTTAACTTTGTACTTATTAATTTGATTACTTACATTTTCTATAATATTTAATACTTAAGGAAAGTGCATTTTTTCGACTCTGGAACTTAAAAACATACAAAAAATATGTGAATCTAATCAAAGTTTCCGACTATCTTAATATACTAACATTTTTTGCAAGACTTTTTTAAAAAATTCTTAAGTAGTTCAATATTAAATTGTTAAAAACAGAAGGTCTCGTGAAAATAAATTTTATGATATTTTTTGTAACCATATTATTTTTAAAGGAATAAAAAACTATTATTTTTGCGAAAATGTATAACTTTCAAATAATTTTATAATGTATGGTTAGGTGTGTTCCGAAGATTTACTTAAACAAGCAGCTTTTTAAAAAAAAACAGCATATAATTTTGCACACAGTTATGAACAATTTTATAATCCAAAGATATAAAGAATGTTTAGTAAGACGCCATTTATATATATATATATATATATATATTTAAAAATAATCAAATGGTGCCAATTAATGTTTGTGCTAGAAATTCATAATACATATTCAAAATAAAATGTATAAAACTAAAGAGTCAATTGAATGTCAGTAATTCTATACGGATACAAATATAAATGGGCATTTTATATTCCTAAATTCACACTGAAAGATTTCAAAACCCCAACCAAGATTTCATTAAATCAACTGATGCATTTGTGATATTTAGTAGATTAACTTTTTTATATCGCAGCAACCACGATATTCACAGCTCGCAACATCATACGGTCTTTGATATTTGGGAAATAATTTCAAACCTGTTCCGAATTTGTATTTTTTTTCCTTCCAAACCGCTGCAGATAAATTGTTATACACAAAACATTTGTAGAATATTTATTTGTAGCTGCATTCATTTTTTTCTTACTTCCTACATGAGACGACATGTGAGTTCCTGGTTATCTCATTAAGCAAGATGAAGCTAAAGCACAATGCTAGTTTATTAGTACATTTACAATTTAAATGCATGTAGTTTGTTCATCAAGATACCGTTCATATTAGATAACTATTGTCAATATATAGTATAATAAAAACTAAATTTATATATATATATATATATATATATATTACATATGTGTGTTATTTTTAAGTATCCGACTACTTGCGACAACATTTTTTTTTTAAATGGAGAAATGGGATGTTTTCGTGCTTTTTAGATTTATTTAGTACATTTTAAGAAAAATAGGCTAAAATTAAGAAATTATTTTTACTAAATTTGGAAAAATTGGCAAAATTTACAAAAAATTACAAAAACGGAGGCGCATTCTGTACAAAAAGTTTATGAACAAACTTGAAATTTTTCTTTTCTGATGTGTTGCTATGTTATTCATTTTTGAAATGACGTTCAGGATAAGATATTTTCATTTTTAGGAAAACTAGAGCACTTTATCTTATTGTATGAAATTGCTTAAAAAAACTGTAACTATACTCGTATAAAGGATTGAAAATTTTACAATAAAGCAGTGATTGATAAATCTGAAGGTAAAAACACTTCTACTATTACACAGATCATACAGGAAAATTTCAGTAAATTCTCAAAACTTTTTGAGCAATCGCTGTCCCCATTTGACCATTTTCAAAAAAAAAAAACCCATATATTTCGAGTAAAACGCATTTTAAAGTATGACAACTGGCTTAAAGTAGTGGCATCTGCTTTATTAAAACACTTGTAGTTTTTCTTCAAGTGAATAGGAAATAATATACTTAGTATTTTCATAAAGCTTAAAAGATGGTCTATAAAATAAAATCATGAAAAAAATTGTCGATTTTTAGCAAAATTCACAATCTTAAAAGAATGCTAATTATTATTTTATATCAATACACAGTTATTTCTATGTAGTACGTATTATCCTTTTTCTTTGTTTTATTTTTGTTTCTTTCAAAAAGAGAACTATTTCTAGATAGTTATAATGGCACTGTCAATCTCACATATAACGGTTGGTTTTTATAAAAAGCTCCCCCCCCCCCGCCTTTTTTAAGATGTTCTATACATGTTTTATCAATTTAATCATTTATAAAAATAAAATTTTAGAAATTTTCCCATTTTATGTTTCTACAAAAATTTACGGCAGATTTAATTTATATATCCCAACAAGTATAAAAGCTAAATATATAACCAGGAAAAATATATGTTTGGTTATTATATTTTTGTATGTTGGGTTTGCATTTTTAGCTTTTAATCAATGTTGTATGATTTCTAGATAAAATAGTTTCAGATATGTATTTATGTTTATGTAAGTATTTATCTAGTAAATAAATTTCTTTACATACTATAAATGCAATATTGTGTGTAAATAGCATTCATCATTTTTCATTAATGTTTAAAATAGCCAAAATTAATAACGATTATGCAAAAATTAATTATTTCATACAGAAAAGACTTGTAAGTAGAAGACCTAAAAATTAGGGCTACAATATAGGGAAAATCTTTTAGCGAATCTTCCTTCTTCTAATGTAAACAGAAATTTTTTCATTAACTGCACGTTTTTTTTCCCTACACGCGTTTTAATACTAGAAAAAGAAACGAATGACAAATATCTTAGTTTAATTGAATTCTTCTATTGCAATTTATTTTTTCTGTAAGTTCTAATTTAAATCTTTTCCTTTCACAATGGAATTTTAATGTAGTAGCATAAGTGTTTCCTTTTTCGATTGGATACTTTTTTATATTTACATTTCTTCAAATTAGTTAAAAAAACATTATTTTTTTTTTACTGTTTATTGAATGCCAATCAGCTAATGTAAATAAAATTTTATGTCAATTATGTACTTTAACTTTACTTAGAATACCTTTCCTTTTTCACGTAAAGAAAACTTATTTTCAAAGTTGAATAAATTCTTCTTTCTTGATAATTTTTTCCCTTTTAAACAGGCAACTTTCAGCAAAAACTACCTACATCAAATCTATGGAAATTGAATAAAAAATGAAATTCTTTAAAACAAAAAGCCTTGAATAAATAAAACATTGAGTCAACATAATTTTGCTTAAACGAATACGTCTATTTCAACTATTATATGTTTTACAGTACATTACTTTAAAAAGAATTATCTTCACACTAGCGGGAATTAGTAAGTAAGTGAATGTTAACGTCTTACTTTGCAGCTATACATGAGGGCTTTTAGCAACAGACCTTGTATTTTTTGAACCACGGTAATGCGACGAGGACGACACCTGAACTGGCACACTATACCAATAAGAGTATGTTTGGGCTCTCGACAGATTTAACGTGCATCGCGCCCTTACACGGCGGGTCTTCAGTAGTACTTGGCTCGAACTCATGACACGCCAGCCACTAGCGTGAATTAGAGATTTTTCGGTTGTAAAAATCTAATTATAGAGTAAATTTGTTTTTATGCCACATTGATAAAACACGAATATCATCTGTGAAATTTTACGTTACAATGCGTTCCCTGATTATGAGAACCATGTTGTGTGTGTGTGTGCAAAATTTTTGACTGTGATTTTAAGTTGCCTTTATTTAGAATTTATTGCAATAAAATTGCATCAATAGCTACAAAATAATTAGTGTTATTTTTTTTTAAATATCAACGAATCATTCAAATGGTAGCTCAGATAAAAAGACAAGTATGGCTTAAGTGTGGTTAAAACTATACAAATCATTTCTATTCCAGTTAAATTTACCGTGTTATAAGTTTTCACAAAAAAGAATATTAAAACCTTCGTAAAAGTTATTTTAAGGCTATGTAACATTCTGTGTAAAGTATTTGAAAACGTGGAACTTTTAAAGTAATTTGAAAGGCTAACTTTTTGAAGAACAGTTATGAAGATATTGTGAACAATAACTTTATGAAGAACAATATGTATTAATAATATTTATAAAATCAGATGTTATGTTGATATTTGAAAAAAATTATTACTATTATTACATTTACATAACGCTGAGTGGCACATAAAATTTCAGATATTTTAAACTTCTTTTATAGATAATAATTGGGCATGGCTCATACATTCATCAAGATTTGCTGAAGTACTGGTATAATTTACACTAAATTAGTTATATTAAATACATAATTCAGAGGAGTGTGCTATGGAGAATTGATGAACTATATGTACTGAAATTTCTTCCAGAAAAATATTTAAAATTTTATAGCATTAAAACTCTTAAATTTGTCAAACCAAGCATCAAAATCTTTATTCAAAGACCTTAGTAAATGTGATGAGATTTTTTTACTCTGTGAATTTTCGAAAGTCCTTCGAAACTTATAAATATCAGATCACACATACTACGTGTATGAGATCTTATTACCTTTTAGGTAATCATTAAATTTGCCAATTAATAGTTCTAGAAGCTGCCTGAAATTTAAGGGGTATTTCTCTTTTCGTTTTATCTATTTATATACGCTAACAGAAAAATTCTGCATGTTTTGTAACATTTTTGCTGTTGATTTATATTTTTAATGCTCAAAAAGAATTTCTGTATGTTTGAAAATTTATGTTATTAAAAAGTCAAAATTCCTTGACTTAGAGATAAGATACATGGGAGAAAAGTTTGCATTTCGCAATCAATAAATTTAATTTTTTTTGAAAATTGTGTTGAGAATATAATTAAGTAAAATTTCGTAAAAATACTTTCATTGATTTTAATAATTTTAAGTAAAGATAGTAATAAAAAAAAAATTCAAACTTAAAAAAAATAATAATTAAGTTGAATATTTATGAAGAAAATAATTGCTAAGGTTTAATTACGCAAAATCTTTGTTTGAATGAATCAATTTTTTTAAATATAATATTTTCTTTGAAAATAAAAATGTTAGGTGTATTCATTTGAACGTAAAATTTAAGTATAAATAAAAACTTTAAACATTACTTCAAAGGTCAATGTTAATCTTCCGAGATATTACCTCCGCCATAATTATTGTTATAAAAAATATGATAATGCAAATGACAATATGTGCTTCACAAAAATATTCACATATATGTTTGTTCCGCATCTTTTGAATACTTTTGTCATTTATGACTCAAAAGAAGTTAAATAATATCACATTACTTTTCGCATTTATTTTTTTATCATTGTTTAACATTTTGAATATACCCTCAAGAGCCAAAACATTATGGCCACCTGTCAATAATGAGTTGACCTACCTTTGGTGCGCAACACAGCTTCAACCCGCCTTCCATGGATGCCACAAGTCCTTGGTAGATGGCCGGAGACAGATTGTAGCAGATGTTTAAGCAACGGTCACGCAAATCCGAGATATTGCGAATTGGTGGTCTTTGAACTCTGAACTGAGGTCCCATGACATCCCAAATGTGTTCTATTTGATTGAGATCCAGTGAGTTAGGCGGCCAGGACATTAACTGGAATTCAGCATCATGTTCCTGGAACCACTCCAACACAATTTTAGCCTTGTGCCACTGGACGTTGTCCTGTTGGAACATTCCATTTCCATCTGGAAATGCAGAGGCCGTGTAAGGGTGCAACTGGTCCGCAATGATGTTCAGATACCCTGCAGCATTCACGGTCTGCTCTACCACAACCACGGGTCCCAGAGACACCCAAGAGAACGTCCTCTAAAGCATAATACCGCAAACACCGGCCTGTGTATGACCTACTGTACATTGAGGGAGCAACTGTTCGTCTGGAAGACGGCGTATCCTGACACGATCATCGGCATGATGATCGACAAACCGTGATTCATCTTACCAGGCAACTCTCTCCGACTGATCCATGGACCTGTCACGATGTTCCCGGGTCCAGCGCAGGCGCAGTTGGCGATGACGCTTGGTCAGCAAAGGCACACGAGTGGGACGTTTGCTGCGTAGCCCCATATCCAACAGTGTCCGCTGAACAGTGTGCTCCAATACGATTCTACTTGGCCCTGCATGGTATTGAGATGTCAGCTGAGCCACTGTCTGGCTCTGGTTTGGCATCACCATGCGAGACAGTTTCCGACGATCTTTTTCTTTGATAGCATGTGGACGTCCAACACCATGTCGTCTACTGCTGGTTTCACCGTCATTCATCCACTTTGCATCGTTCAGTTGTGGAAATACTTGTTCGGAGCCTTCTAGCCATTACAATCTGCTCTCTTTCAAAGTCGCTTAGATCCGCAGCCTTTCCCATCACACACAGAAGTAAAAGAATGATTTTTCAGACTTCCAGCAGCAGTTAAATACCACTTCCACCTGATAATGGGCCTTCCACGTTATCCAGGCGAGTTCATTGCAAAATGTAGGGGTGGTCATAATGTTTTGGCTCTTGTGTGTATTTTATCATTGTTTAACATTCTGAATATTTTTTTATCATTGTTTAACATTCTGAATATTTTTTATGATTGCTTAACATTTTGAATATTTGTTATTGCTTAACATTTTGAATATTTGTTGCCATTGCTTAACATTTTGAAATACTTATTCATTAATATACTTAAAATTTGTTTGATAAATTTACTGACCATTTTTATGTATAATTTCTGGAAAAAGAAATCAAAAATTATTTATTACAAAATTTATAATTTTTAAAAACAGCTTCCCCAAGAATTGAATCTATTGTCGGTTTGTTTTGAACATTAAATAAAAAATTTATCAACTTGTATTACTTTACATCATTTCTATTTTTTCTAAAAAAAACAACTGTTTTTGTTTTTTTAAGTGCTTTTATTTTTTGTTAAAAATAACAGCTGGAATCCTATAATCCAACATCTGGCAATTACTTTAACGAATAAGATCAACTCTGTTAAAATTCTATAAATAAAAGGATTGGTGTTTTGAAACATCTTAGCTATTAAAATATTATTGGTTCGTTTCACAAGTAACTAACGATTCAATTTTTTACATGTTTTATCTAAATAAGAATTAAGATCTAAAAGAGTTTATTCATTCGACCACTCGCTGGAAAATGAGATTATGGTTTTACTTGCTATACAAATAAAAATCATAAGGCTTATTTTAAATAAGTTTATTATGATCGCAATCTTTTTTGCCAGAACTATAATAATTCTCCGAAATAATGACGTTTTGTTGATCTTGCGAAGTTTTCTTCAACAAGCATTAAAATTAATTTTTGTAATGAATATGTAGTATGTGTAATAAAGTTAATTCGCTGGTTAAGTTTAATTGGAAAAATAAAACTAGGAATTTTGTAATCCTTAAGAATTTTGTTTTTCATAAGGATCCAGAAAATAAATAATTCCTTTCAATAATTAGCATCAGTTTTCGATAGTAATATTTTGATAGATTAATTTCATTAAAAGGCTTGAAGGATATCAACTTTCATAGTACTAATTCAAATTTTTTTTTAAAAGAATTGAATTGCATTTTAAATGTAAATATTAATAAAAATAGGTAAATGTAACTATGTTTAGAAACTAATTTATTTTATTGAAATCTATTCTATTTCGTTTAATTTCCCTGATATAGTTGTATCTTAGATTTTCACTAATTAGAGTGTAAATTATTATTTGAGTATATTTTGCAATATGTGTACATAATTGGATAATTAGCACAACAAATAATCTTCAAATTTACGTTCCATTAATTTAATGATTTTATTAAATGTGCTAATGAAATAAAACACATTTTTTTAATTCGTAAGTTTTCATCTAAAACTTATCACTATCATTTTTCGTTAAATTCTTAGTACATTTCCTGATCGATAAAATTTCAATCAATGTACTGTTCTTGTCTCAAATTTTTGATAATTTGTTTTAATTTTAACAATAGCCAATATTTTATGCCAAAATGTATTCGAATATCCTCTATTACCCTAATTAATTAATGGTTACCTGTAAACATCCTTTTAAAAACAATGAGAAATGTTAGCTTTAATTAAGTAACAAACTACTCAACTTGTTCAGTTGCAGGAAATCAAAGTAATTTATGGTATGCGTAAATATTGTTATAATTTTTTTTTTTTTGCTATGTGATATATTTTTTCATGTTACTATTAAAAGATTTTTATTGAAACTAAAGTAAAATTATGAGAAATAATGTTTATATTAATATAATAAGTAACTTGGAATGAAAGTAATCGGGCATCTTGTACATAAGAATGTCAAGGACTATATTTAAAATTGTATAAGTCTCTTAAAATAAGCTTATGGTTATATTCGGTTTTATTCATATGTACTTAAACTTGAATAGATCTTGGGTTACATTAAAATATGATTGGAATTTTGTATATGTATTCCTTACTCCTACCCCCGATCATATATTTCATGGAACTTAATTGCTCTTAATTTCACTTGTAAGGCTTCATACTTAGCAAATTTCTAACGAGTATTAACGTAACAAGCTCAGGATTTAACCAAGACAAAATTACTACTTCTAAGTTCTCGGATTATTAAAATATTTAAAAGTTTAAAGATATTGTTTTATAAATTGTTCTACTCACATAAGGGCCAAAGTTTCCATTGTTTTATAATCTCGATGTAATAACAATACATTAGAAAGTTTAAAATGCCAGTGGTGACTGGCATTTTAAGCTTTTAAGACTTTTCATCCGTTTTAACATTTAAATATAATTGTAATTTTAAGCACATTAATGTAATTATTTTATATTCTTAAACTGTAATAGCTATATTTTTAATTTTAAGTAATGTATTATATAAAAATGCTTTCTATTTCTCTCTTTAAGTCATCTGAAATGTCATGAAAGAAGATAAAGACTCGAAAGAACTAAGTGCTCCCTCCCAACCAAGCTACTAATTACATTTGCTTTTTGACATTTTATTTCTTTTATTGTTTGAAAATACTCAACTTCTAATTTAAGATGTTGGAAATAGTATTATATTTTTATAATATTTATTTGCTTTCATTCATATTGGAGTTTTTAGATAATTCTATTAATTGCTGTTTGTAAGTGTTTATTTGAATATATTTTAGCATTTAAGAATATGCAATACTTTTGGTTTCTTTTAAAGTTCCATTTGTATTCTCGATGATTCTTTTTTTTACATTACTATATTTTTATGCTTTTTCTAACATGTTAATGGGCTCTAAGTTATAATGTGAAATTCATCATTTGGGATCATAAATCAAAACCAATACGTTATTATTTTTTTAAGTTACTATTAGTCTTGAATATTCCATCTGACATAATTAATAATACCTGAATTCTGCGGTCAATTTTTTTCAATATTAAGTTATTAAATAGATCTCCCCCCCCCCTTTCAACAACGACTAAATTTAAAAACCGGTTGTAATATAAATATTACTTCCTCTTGGAATTCGCAATTAAGTTGCACAATTATTATTTACAATATCAAATATGTGCAAAGGTTCAGCCTGTTTTGTAAATGAAAATTTAAAGTTGATACGTGACATGAATTTAGAATAGTAAGTTGTGTAGATACCCAGCATTTATAAACATAAGATTTCTAATAGTCTAGCAATTGTAAAAAACGACTGTGAGAAGGAAATATAGCAAATGATTAGGCATACGTGAAATATTGTTTGTATTACTGACTTTGTGTATTGTTGTAAATAGTTTTGGTGTGTGCAGATGTACTGCACCATAGCATATGTCACGTTTATGTACAGGATGAAATTCATGACATCAAATATCATCAAAAGTTTCTTAAATGTAAAATGATACAGAAGTTGTACCGAGAGCTGTGAAAGGACGTCATTCACACTTCAATGGTTTCTTTGCAGAAAACCATAATAAAACCATGAAAAATAACTTAATTCAATTGTGTCAGAGTTAGATGAAGTTTTCAATGTTTACCAAACACGGTCAACAATCCAAAAACGTTAAGAAACGTTGGGTTTCTTCAGAAAGTTAGATCGTAGCCATATTGTTACCATATCAACTTGCCGTAGATCAGGGGATGTCAAACTCGCGGCCCATGACGAACATTTCTTGGGGCCCAGCCAGTATACAGCATACAATCATAAAATACCAAAATTTCTCCCGAAAAAGGAAAGATAGTAGTAGAGAATAAATGCCAAGTGTCAATACCTAAACATTAAATTGTTCTTGTTCTTTTATTTATGATTATCATAATGTATTATTTGAAATAAACTTATATTTCTTCGAATATTGATTCTTTGTGGTCCATCTACAGTTAAACATCATTTGTTTGGTCCAAGTTAGTCTTTGAGTTTGACTTCCTTGCCGTATACCAATGGGACAGAGGAATCTCTACCTGTATTCTCTTGCTTTCTAAGTAGAAAAGTGAGCGATTCTTGACAAGGATTGTAGCTGGAGATAATAAGTAGCTATGTACCATAAAGTAAAGTGTCGATAGACTGTATGCTGATCTTGTGATCCATCTTCTTCGTAGCAAAATCAGAACTCAGTTAAAGTACATTGAGTGTGGGGAAATTTGTGTTCGAAATAATTCACTGGAAGCTCGTGAAACTTAAATCAAACCATCAATGCCTTCTTTTACTGTCCTCAATTAGACCCCGATTTGGATTTATGGGGAGACCCCCAGCTTCATCATTTCCGTGTGGTGCTATCCTATGACACGCTATCCGAAGCCACAGTTTAAAATTCTTCATTAACTTAGAATTGTCCGATCTTTTGAATATCTCAGTGAACGAAATGCAAATAATAATTAGTCTTTGTTGGAACACGTTATCCAGCATTTAATTACAAGACCGCCCAAATCTCTTTTAAACTCTTGCAATCAATGTATTCTTATTTACTGCATAAAATAACTTATTTATGAGAAGAGCTACGATATTTTAGAAATTTTTGAATGGATATTTTTGATTAAAATCAAAGCAAATGTTACTTGTACAAATTTACATGAGGAACTCATTAGATTCAATGATTTTCCTAGGAAAAAGCAAGAAGCTCGTCTAACAACATGGAAAACGCTGATCTTAACAGAACATCTTGCTTTTGTTCTTTTAAAACTGAATAATCACCTAACGAAGATTCAAATGAATTTGGGAGGGATTGTTAAGGCAAATTATTTCCAGTTGGTATCGCCGTGGTGGTGGTGGGGTCATTTAATCAGATGAAGAATATCACACAGATATGAAAGGTGGAGGAAAAATTTTATATGGATACTTGAAAGGCTGTAATTGTTTGCAAATCGACGTGATATTCGATATGGGCAATCAATATTATTTCATTGAAATTTGTTTCATGCATATTTTATCATGAGTCTTTAGCATTTATTGGAGAAGAGAAGTGAGTTGTGTTAAGCTTTCATTTCTTAAAAATTCCTATAGAATTAAAATGAAATCGTAACCATAATTTATTTCAGACCTTAAAATCTTATAAACAATAAAAAAAATAGTTGAAATTCATGGCTTGTTTTTAAGGATAAAGAAACTGCTTCTTTTTTATGATCATTTTCAATTAAAGGAAAAATACATTCAGAGGAATTTTTATTGTGATTTGTAATGCACGGTTTTCCGTGTTTATAAATACAAATAATCGGTAAATGATAGCGATCTTGTTAAGAAGACTTGGTTAGATACGAGCACTATCACATATGTTTAATACATTTAAAAAGATTGCTTCTATCTCTCACACACACATCATACAAAAAGGAAAAAAGATATAGAAGTTAAACATTCATGATTATTTCTCAGATATAAGCATAAAATTTTATCAGTGTATTTAAACGCCTTTATTATGACTACTGTTGAAAAATATGTTATTCAAAATCAAAAAATTTATAAATTTTGAGTGCAAAAGTTTTTATAAGAATGATTAGAATATAAGCATATATATAATATATATATATACACACAAAATTACTTCTAGCATTCTTTAACTCTACTCCGTTAAATTATTTTCTAACTCTTTGGTATGTGACTGTTAAAATCTTAATCGTAAACTAATTGCTAGCGCGCATTTGCAACCAATCGCGACTCCTGTTAAAAAAGAGTCGTACGACCTTGACCGCCAGTATAAAGGCTCAGCGCGTTGAGTGCTGTCTTTCTTTGTGATTTGTCTGCTTGTCAGCAACTTGTCCTCGCCGCCGTTGCTGCTTGTTGCTTCTGCTATGTGTGTGTTAGTGTCTATTAATAATTTTAAATGATATTGCATTTCATATATTTTTGCCCATGAATAAAAGAAGAATTAAACTAACCCTGAAGAAGTTTTCTTTCAAGAAACAACCAACATAAATACCCCTCGTCAAATCTACATATAAAGAACTAATACCGGCCACGCTACAAAATAATTCACCAGAAATACTACATATATATATGTGTGTATATATATATGTGTGTATATATATATGTGTGTATATATATGTGTGTGTATATATATGTGTGTGTATATTGTGTGTATATATGTGTGTGTGTATATATGTGTGTGTATATATGTGTGTGTATATATATGTGTGTATATATATGTGTGTGTATATATATGTATATATATATGTGTGTGTATATATATGTGTATATATATATATGTGTGTATATCTAATATATAAAATTCTCGTGCCACAGTGTTTGTAGCCAAACTCCTCCGAAACGACTAGACTAAATCTTATGAAATTTTGTGCGTATATTCAGTAGGTCTGAGAATAGGACGTAAACTATTTTTCATTCCGATATTGCAATTAGTTGAGAAGATATTAATTAAAAACCTTGTTTATTTGGCCAAACTTTAGTTCCGTTACGGCCAAGTGACGATTCCACTTTTTCGAACATTTTAAAATAGCCATCTAATTTTTGCTTTTGAAATCAGACAAAAAATATATACAGAATCGGAAAGATCATTTATTTCTTCACAATATGGTATATTTTTTTTACAAAATAATAATTTTTTTCTATTTTTTAGGATTTTCTTTAAAAAAAAGTTAAAACTGATGCGTTTTTGTGAAAATTATTTCTAAATTGTTGCGTATGAATTTACTTTCGTGTTTTAAAGACGATATTCTACACTAAATAACTTCAAGCCTTTTTCTTTTAGAACCAGTCATTTAAAAAATAAAGTGCCCAAACTTTTTTTTTTATGATTTTTCGAAAAATTGTCAAAATATTTCACTCAACATTGAATATCTTCGTTGTTTATAAAGATTATCATACGAAACTATTTTTGCGTTTGTAAAATAATGTTATCAAACTTCAGTATGAAGATTGAAAACGTTGCGTAAAAATAACGTATTTTAAAAAATTTTTTGTGATTTCCGTAAAGTACCGTTTTTGCGAGAAATAATTTAAACATTATTTTTTGTACATTTTTTTATTTAAAAGTACTTCCTTTTTGAAATTAATGTGTGAAGTTTAAAAGCATTAACTTAAAAATTAAGCCCTAAAAAATAAAAACTTTAATAAAATATACGCGATTTTACGCCAAGCCTTGGCGTTGAAAAATGGTTTCGCGTTAAAGCTTTCAACTGTTTCACCGTCTACTACTTCACCTCTAACTCAAGGGTTACACCCAAAAGTTCTGACTTAAACGTGCGAAAATCAGCAAATTTGGCGAGTAAAAAAATGCGAGTGAAAAAGTTATTTTTGCTTCAATTTTCGCCATTTTTTCGTTATATAACTTTCAAAATTAAATCATTATAGATGTCAGATTAAGATGAAAGAATGTATTCAATACATTTCTGAGATTCATTTAAAATATTTATCATTATCAAAATTTTTGTTCTCTTTCATAAAATTTATAGTTTACTTTAAAATAATGCCTAATGTATATAACTTTTTTTGACATATAATTTCATAATAAAAACACAAAATTTTCCCATTTCAAAATTTTTTTCAATTATTCAGTTAAATAAGCATTACTTCCTTAGAAAAAAAAATTAAAGCTGTGTGTTCATATTATATATATTCTTCATTATTAATTGCGTGTTATTAATATATCAAAAATCACTAAATTCTGCAAGTAAAAAAAATGCAAGTGAAAAGTTTTTCTTTTTTTCTTTCTAATTTGTGATAGAGATGTAATTTGAAATTTATTAGCTAAAATAATAAAAGTACAAAAAATTCAAAAAAGGAATGTTTGGTGATTTGTTACTTTTATAAGCCGTCATCGTTCACAGCGCATCATTCCTCTTTCAGACATATACCACATCCCCACACACTTACAATGAGTTATTTATTTTTCATTTGACTACCAAAATATTCACTGGAAATAATTTATTTGGCAAAACAACGTTTGCCGGGTCAGTTAGTATATATATATATAATACAATTGACTTACTAAACATATTAGTCTAGCATTTTTACTACACATACACAATTAATCATAAAAATAAGTATTTTAAAACGAAACTGATGGGTTCTTTATGAAAGCATACTTTTAACTAATGATTACATTTTGACATTTTTTTAATCTTATTAATTCTGGGTAATTAATAATCATTATGAGTGTATTGCAAAGGAAAAGTCACATTTTACATTTCATGATCCTCCTTGTTAAGATAGTTTCAGAAAGTTATTTTCGAACTAAACAGTTTTTATTCTACATTGAAAATTGTGCTGGTTTAAAGTGTGACGTAAATAAACTATTAATCAATTAACATCAAAAGAACTTTTCTGGTTCCTTTTATCGCCTATAGATAACTAAACCCAGTCTTTTAGAATATATTTTTTTCTTTATTCTTTGAAAATTGTTTGTTTTGATAAAAAAAAAGAGGTACAAGGGACA